>APFE030446521.1:69970-133654 GCA_000404065.3 Pinus taeda
TAATTAATTAATATTCAAACTGCTGGTAAGACCAAATTCGAATTTTACTTCCTATTTTAGACCAGGGACTATCTAAAAATAGGAATCCAACTTGAACTGCTAAAAATAGAACTTCTATATTTAGCACTTCCATTTTTCATTCCCTGTTGCCCAATCTAGCACTAATTCCCAAACTACTATTTTTAGCAGTGCTATTTTTATCACTTCTATTTTTAGCAATTTCTTGTTGCCAATTTTCAACAATCCATAGATTCGGTTTTTTTGTTTCTACTCTGAATTCCTCTACCGGATCTATAATGATTCCTTGAAAATTTCCTGCACAAATCACAGATCTAATCAAAAGTTTTCTGAGAAATATCACCTTGTCCTAACAGGTTCAAATAATTTTGAGGATCATTAGTAAGTCCACTGAAGAACAAAGTTCTAATAGTACTAGAATCAAACTTAAGCTTCGAACTTTGTAAAATATATAGAAATATTTCTAAGTAATCCTCCAGAGTTTCATCATCATTCTGCACAATTGTAAAGATTTCATCTTGCATGTCCTGAGTTTTGCAATATTCTTGATATTTTGACAAAAACACTCTCTTCATTTGATCCCAAGAAGTTATGATGTTCCCTCCTAACCCCATAAACCAACGCAAAGCTGAGTCTTTGAGAGTAGCAGGAAACGATCTCAACTTTTGAGCTTCAGTTGAATAGTCATAACTTCTACACAAAATATCAAACTCGAATAAAAAATAGTCAGGATCTTCATGAACTTTACCATGGAAATGGGGGAGAATTGATGGTGGAATATTCTTCATCTGTGCAATAGTATCGGGATTCAAAACTGGAAACTCAAAAATGGATTGTTCCTCATTTACTTGGTTTTTTCCAGTTCCTTCCAGATGGTCTTCACGATCTGCCATTGTTTCACCTTCATGTGAACTGCTCCCAATAGGCTGGTAAAGTTGGATACTAGTAGTATCCTCCTTCCCCTCTTTGGGTTGAACCACACCCGAGCTGTTGTCACCAGAGTCTAGGTTGATTGTTCCTGTGTGATGGGTTTGAATTTTGGACTTCCTGCCTACAGGAAAGGACCCAATATGAAAATTGTTTTCATATTTATCAGTATTTCCTTAGCCCTTAGTGGGCTTTAGACCCCTACCTCTTCTGCGCATTCATCTCAAAAGAAGAATAAGAAAGCAACTTCTAATAAAATACTGCAAATAATACTCAACACCAGTAAAATTCCTTCAAAAAACTTTCCCAAACAATAGAAGCACACCGCAAAAAAAGATAAAAGAAAACTTACCCCTATTGCATCAAAAATTCTTACCAAATCAAATCACCTCCCCTGCAATGACGCCAAAATGTTGGGTGCAGGAATTGCACTTAAGCAACTCCTCAACACTTAATTGTCAACCCGTGGGATCTGTAAACTTAGAGACGAAGCACAGGTAATGCCAGAGATGGTATGAACCCTTCTGATGTAAATTCCTACTTTCTTAAATGGGAACTTACAGAATCGAATTGGAAAGGGTAAAAGACAATTGAATCATCAAAGTAATGTAGTGCTGGAACAAGAAAGAATGCATTTGCAAAGGAATCAAAATAAAAAGATAATCACTCCAACTAATCAATATTTAATTGATGAGTATATGTTTATATTCCTATTTAGTAGAAACACTTTAGCAGTCTCGTAAAGTGGGCCCTTAAACCTGCTTTCTTAAAGGTTTCCTTCTTGCACTAGTCAGTCCTGCACTTATCGCAATTTGCTTGCACTAGTGCAGGCACAAAGATTTATGCAAGAGGTATAAGTTGTGTCTTACCAAATATTCTTGACTTCATGCAAGGCATTTAACCTCAAGGGTCCTGAGCACTTGGATCCTATGACAAGAAACTAGTTCTTGCACCTGAGCAGAGTTCCTTGCACTTAGTTATCGATTGTAGAAATAAGCGTTAACTATTGCAAATGAAACTTAATTGCATAAATAACTTGCACATGTAAAAATAAATGTCTCCAATCTTAACTGCATGTAAAATGAAAGTAAATAACCATAATTGGAAACAACCACTAAAGAATTAACCTTCCATCTGCATATATATTACTTAGAATAACAGAAAGGAAACATTGCATGAAAGAGACTAGAAATACTTGTTGCAACACACCAATGTGCACTGGTGCAAGTTCATTTCTCATGCTTAGACTAGGCGGGGAAAACCAACTGAAATAAATTGCATGAAAGGAAATTGCAGGAAAGTAAATCTAACTAATTCACACAACAGATATGCTCACACTTTGACATGAATACATGTGCATGGAAATAGAATTCAATTAAATCACACTTTAACAATAAGAACACATAAATAAATATGAAATCTAAAATAGGGTAAATGAGCTGGGTTGGTTGGGCCCTAGCCAGCCAGCTCATTTCCCTTCTAGGAAATGATGCTACTCAGTAATTCAGATCAGAATAATTGGCTTAAAAGAACATATAAGATTTGAAAGGCATGAGGCGGAGCTCCTTCTTTCTATTAATTTGCAAAGGTAAAGTACATCATGGAATACAGATTCTAGCCCAGATTTGGGCGATAACAAAATATACAATACATTTGGAACACAGTGTTGTTATCTTCTCTATCTGTCATCTCCTTAAATATATCTACATTCTTTGATTTATAGACCGTCGGCCCAAGGTTGTAACTACTAAACTTAGTACAGGCCATTCGGTCAACCGTTTACTTAACAAAATGTAGATTTTAGCCTCTCAGCTTTTAAATATAGACAATTGAGCTTGTTGGTCGTGGGCCAAATCTTCAACGTCCATTCAAGCAATCTGTAATCTTCAGTCTTGCCTTTTGCTACCTTTGGCTGATCTGATCTTCGTGGCCAACGATGCACAAAACGTTGCAGTGGTTAGGGAAGTCTAGATGTGCTATGCAGATTCGCTGCACTGGCAATAGTGCGAGATCCGATCCTGCACTTAAATTATCAATCACGTTAAGTGGCTTTATTTACCAAGTATTTATCGGAGATAAGGATAAGTTAGAAAAGTGCATTAAAAGTAATAAATCTGCATTAAATAATTAATTAAATGCTAAATTGAAATAAAGTATGAAAAGTAAAGTACATGTGAAATATATGACCATGCTTGGACTAGTGCAGGATGAGGGTATGTGAAAAGGGTAAAACATAGGTAAATAGCTGTGGTTTATAAAAGGGAAAAGGACAAGAATGGGGACAATTTAGGGGACTAACAGTTCTACAACAGGGGAGGGAGTCTCTAGTATTGAATGAAAATTAGTAGTAGAATAAAAGAGTCAACCTATCACTAACAATCCTGGTCCTCTGCCATCCACATTTCATCTCTACTAGTAATATGTTGAGCTTTGCATTGCCCAAGTAACTCTGAAAACTCACAATTATTGTAGTCTTGTTGTTGCATCACCTTTAAGTGCTGACTTTGGTAGTAGGATCATCATTCTCAGTTGTGGTGTCATAATTTGGTTTATGGTTTGGTTTAATTTATATACCGAGGTTGTCTGTGGTTAGTTGAAGTCTACATACAAGGCTTGGGGTGATTTATTGCCTGTAGTGGTATGGTTCTAAATGAGATTAAGCTTATCTGTCCTAGTCTGTTGTTTTATCGTTGACATAAGTTGTGATGGTGCTCTGTGGGGTTTTTTCCTTCAAGATAATCATGTGTTTGAACACCTGTATCCCTTTTGTTGTGTGTTATCCTTAATCCATATCAACGTGAACCATTGTCAGGCTACTATCATGCAACGCCAATGCATGGGGCATAGAAGGGGGGGGGCATGGTAGAGGCCCCTAGGGCCATAATAAAGCCCACCAACAAGCCCAAGAGGTTGCTAAAACTTTCTAATTGAATTTTCCCATTGATTTTCAGAGTGAACTTCAAACCCTGGAAAACTTGGAAACAAGAGACAAACACACTCTTTTTGACTCAGAGCTTTTGGAGGAATATGGGTAGCTGATTTTAGACCCTGGTCACACTAGCATGTGATATCCCCCAACTTAAGGATTTCATTGTAATTACATGTTTATAAGTTTAATTTTGATTTAGTATTCTACACTAAGAGACATATAGATATTTAATTATCAGTAATTTTACGGGTAATAACTGATGTGCAGTTGTTGTTTGTAAAGTTGTATTTATGTTTAATTTTACAAATAAAAAAACAAAAGCTGGGGAAATTAATGGTTGAAGTACAAATGGATGAAAGAAGAAAAAGGATGAAATTTAAATTAGAAATTATTTTATCCATCAACAAGTCCTATGCATCTAATCTGTGTGATTATATTTAATTCTTAATTTATTATATTGACGAATTTAATGTTTCCTAGAAGACAAGAAGTTGTTTTCAGAAGTGGGAAACAAGATCTCATTAATGAGAAACTAACTACCTGCCACCTATTGGTCAGGTGGAGGTAATTAATACCCACCCAAAATATTGGTAGATGGATAATATCTGTGGATTTTTCTAGCTTTGTCTCATAATTTTCTAGAAGGAGAACTGAAGAGATTGAAGAAAAGTAGAAAAAATATACAAAAAAGGCATTTACAACCCTAATTTCTTGGGGGGACCAACAAAAGTTGTGTCAAGGTTGGGAGGATCCAAGTGCTTGACTCTTAGTTTCCCATAAGAAACTTTCACATCGATGTTTATAACTTTATTTTAATATGCAAAAAATGTTTATTCTATTCTTTTTAACGTTAAATTATATTCTCTAGGTAAAAGTGAAATGGAAATGAATGGCTTATTTACTGAATATGAATTTATGAATTACCTCTCTTTATATTTTTGACTCTTGTATTCAAATGTTATTACTGAAAAAGAAAAATTAGTAGACTTAAATATGAAGAAAATACCCATAGAGTTACATCTTGTCTTCTTTAATGATGAATACTTTAGAAGAAGTAATAGAAGAATGTTATTTTATAGTAATTATCAATTGTATTGATATAATTATCGTAAAAGTGTTAATATACAAGATATTATTAATGCATGAAGATACATAGTATGTTTTTCGACATAGGGAAAGAGTATAAAAGAAATATAATGTAGGAACCTGTAAAAGAAAATGATAGGTTAAAAGCTAGTATACTATTTAATCCATTTATATATAAGCTATACAGTTGTTTTATTGTATAGGAAGGTATAAATTGTGTATATATATAATAGCTTTGGGTTAAATGTTCATGTAATAAAAGATAATAAAGGCAAGATAAGACCAAGGTCAAGAGACATGTATTCCAAGTTGAATGTTGGGAAAAACTCTATAGTGGGCATCACTTGTTGTTTATTATGGCTAAGGAAATTAGTAAAGGCAAAGAGACAATAATGTGCATTTTTTATGAAAATAAAGGAAAATCGGAGAAAAGGGAGGTGAAGGGTCACAAATTTGCATGAGAGGAAAATTGAAGGAAAACAGAGGCCTCAATAATAAAAAGGCCTTTCAGGATTAGTTCATAGCTTTTTCTCAGTTCAGTTTTGGAGCTCTCTTCTATTCTCTCATACTCTTGTACACACATAGCATTCTTAGAGCACTCTAGCATTGGTGAAAGGAAAGCAAAGGAAGGACAAGGAAAGAAAAGTACAATTAAGGAAGGTTGGATCAAGCAACTTTAGTAGGACGATTTTGCAGGTAACATGTTGCATATGTGATTTCATTGCTGAGGTGTGAATGATTGTTCCATGCATTTGTTCATTTGGTTTAGTTGTTGTCATTGGCATGGGTTTTTCCTGGCTTTATAGTGGTTTCAACCTTACATTTCCATTTCCTAGAGAGCCATGGTGTGATGGGATTCATGTTTTTGTTGAACTTTATATTATCAGAAGGTTTTGGAACTCAGTGAGGTGGTATTTAGGAAAATTCCCAAGGGTTGGGGTTGGAGATGGTTTTCTTCAAGAAGCCCTCGACAGGTGGGTGGAGACAAGAAAATTCCTCAAGGTAATGATGAAGAAATTTTGAGGCATCCAGGATTGTTTTGAATTTGTGATATGATGACTTGTTTTGGCGAGATCAATTTAACTTAAGGGTGCTGGTGGTTAAATATTTGAGAAGCCTTGGTTGTTTTTGTCTTATGATCCCACATTCATGATTGGAATATGGCATGGGGTTGATTGGCTGAAAGAAAGATTTGGTTTAGCCCAATCTATGGCAGGGTCATATATGGAAGTCCCTGACTTGGTTGGCATTTTCATAAGTCAATAAGAGATATTTTCCTATTGTGATTTATGAGCACTTGTACTTGTTATTGTGTGTATTCTATGGTTTTTATGTCATGGTTAATACTCTCATTATTTGCTGGTTATAAGCATGGATTTGTAAGGTCCTCTAGTTATGACTTGGTAAGGATTTGATAAGTATATGAATGGCTGATGAATTCATGGACTAACAAGCATTATTGCAATTAATATGAGAGGGAATTAGACCTTCTTGATGATTTTCAGATGGACCACAAACTCTTAATATTAGATATGCATTCATGACCTATGAATCACATGTTCACCATATGTTTGATGAAATGACTGTCATGGTTAGGCCTGGTTAGTTCAATTTCTTATCCAAGTTTTGTATGAATCACATTATAATTATGTCATTTATCATTCTAATAAGTTAAACGCAGTTCTAGGCAGTGGTCTGGAGGATGGCTGGGAAAGGTGGATCAAGTCTTGGGACCGCACTCTTTGAACTGAATATTTTGGGCTATAACTGTAGGGAAGGTGGCTTGTGCATGTGGTTGGAGGCTTATAACCACACCCTTTCCTTGTCATGCATGTAGTTGTCAGCCCAAGTCAGTGAAAAAGAAATCCAACTCAAGGATTGGTCACTTGGGGTGGTTCCTTGTTCCCTGAGTGTCTTGTATGCCTTGAGGGATTTCTGTGAGTTGTCAGTTGTTCACCCCACTTCCATAACTAAAGCTTGGATTTCAGGTCATGTCATAGTATTTCTTCATCTCATGTTTACCTGGACATGCCAGTGAATTTGGGTAAATGTGGGAATGGGTGGTTATAGATTGGTGTTAGAGCATGGTTCAAATACTTGGACTAGATGGGCTAGATGCATGTTGTTATGCATGCATTGTCATGGTTATGGTTATCATGCATGAGGTCATTGTATGTGGTTAATATTATCGTGAATGATGTCGATATTACATATATTATATTATTATTTTTATATTTATATATATTTTATATTGTATATATCATGCTAATCTGGATTGACTTTGTAAATGAGAAAGCCTCTCCTGAACTTCACTAAGGTATGTTGATTATGTTTATATTTGGTTATCGTACATGGTATGTTTGTAGGAAGAAGAAGAATATCATAGATGACTAGTATAATGGTGGATTACATTTTATGTGACTCTCCTTATAGATCGACTGATCAACATGGGGAAGAGTACTCTCCTGACATAACAAATACCTTGAGAAGTCTAAAGGTATAAATTAGGAGTTGCAAAGTAGATAATGATAGGATCATTCAATTGTAGGAAATACTTTCCAGGGCACTAGAAAAGCAAGCAAAGGTCAATGTAGTGATACTTCAAATTTTGTCAAATTTGCAGAGATAGGAACAACCATGGATCAACTATGGACATGAGGATAGGACTAATGATGAATTTGGTAGTAGATCTTGAACAAGGCACAGATTGAACAAGAATGATATAGTCAGAGATGGTAGGTTCTTAGATACACCTAATAGGAGAGGTAGTGGTTATGGGTTTTATTCTAGTTCTGGTTCAGACATGTATCATGTTCATCATCACTATCATTCTTATCAAAGGAGTGAGAGGGGATACTTGGCAGATGAGTTCAAGAAAGCCACACCTCCTACATTTGATGGAGAGTTGAAGATGCCCGAAAATGGAGAGGCATGGCTACTTGGGATGAATAAGTTATTTGGGCTGTATGATTATATAGAGAACATGAAATCCAGGATAACTATTTTTAGTCTCAAGGGAAAAACGAACATCTGGTGGGAATATGTGAAGCATGTCAGGGGCATCAAGGTAGAGGAGTTGATTTGGAATGAGTTTAAAATACTCTTATGGAAAAAGTACTTGCTAGAGAGATACAATGATGGTAAGGCTAAATTGTTCTACTAGTTGAAGGTGGGATCTATGACAGATGAGGAGTACATGACTAAGTTCCTAGAGTTATTTAGGTATGTGTCTTACCTCAAGGATGAGAAGAAGAAAGTTTAAAGGTTCATTAGAGTACTTCCACTAGCATTCAAGGATCAAGTTGAGTATGATGAGCCTCATTCGTTGGAGGAAGTCATTGGGAAGTTGAAGCACTTCAATGAGTAATTAAAGTGTAAGTCTGAGCCTAAGCGAGCTTGGAAAGGGAATGACAAGACTAAAGGAAAGTGGCCACCAAAGTGAGAAATACCTCAGGATGAAGTTGAGAAGGAAAATGTTTCTCGTTACAAGAATTTTGGTGCAGTAGAGAAGGGACATGGACCTCAAACTAGAGAGAAACATAATAAAAGAAGTGGTAGGGAGTCGTTGCAGTATTGGATTTGTGGCAAAGATCATTGCAAGAAGGATATTACATTGTATCAGGGTGGTAGACCTTAGATCTATAGTGCTCGGGAGGCACAGACAGGTTGGGATGTGGGCTTGAGCATTCCTTGGATCTATGTATCATTTCATAACAAGTAAGAAGATTACCAGACATCCATTATTGAGATGGAAGGTAAGCTTTGTGATTGATTTGTTTCCATTTTGATTGACCCTGGATCCAATTATAGTTATATTAATCCTGACCTGGTGGATAAGTGTGGTTTGAGAAAATAAGTGCATGGAGAGTCTTAGTTAGTGCAACTAGCTATAGGTACTAAGAAAAGAGTTCATAATTCGGTGAGAGCTTTTGCATTTGAGATGAACGGTATGTCTACATCAACACATCTAAATGTACTTCCATTGGGATCATACAGTATGCTTCTAGGTATGGATTGGTTGTACTTTCATAGGACTTAGGTAGATTGTTATGAGAAGGATATTGAGTGCTTGGATGGTGATGGAGAGAATATAATCTTACAAGGTAAGAAGAAGCCTACATCACTGGGAATGGTTACAACTATGTAGGAAAAGCACAGTTGCAGGAAAGGGTGTGTATTGTTCACATTGCATGTTTGCAATGACAAAGGTAAGTATGTTGAGGATGTGGAAGTCTTGAAGAGGTATCCGATTTTGTAGCAGTTTCAGAATGTATTTCAAAAGGAGATTTCAAAGTTTCCTCTTCATAGGGAAGTGGATTTATTTATTGAGTTGGTACCAGGAGAAACACAAACATCAAAGGCGCCTTACATGATGAACACTCTAGAGTTAGTGGAATTGAAGCTGCAGTTGAAGGAAATGCTTGATAAGGGATACATAAGGCCAATTTTATCTCCTTGGGGTGCACCAGTGTTGTTTGTGAAGAAGAGGGATGATACTCTTAGGGTAGGCATTGATTATAGGCAGTTGAACAAGGTGACAATTAAGAAAAAATATCTATTATCAAGGATCGATGATTTATTTGATCAGTTGAAGGGAGAAACAATGTTCTCAAAGATTGATTTCAGATCATAATATCATTGGGTACGCATCGGAGAAGAGGAAATTTACAAGACTAATTTCTCGACCAGGTATGGGTATTATCAGTTTTTTGTGGTTCCTCTTGGTTTGACTAATGCTCTAGCCACTTTCATGTGTTTGATGAATAATGTGTTGTGTCCTTATCTGGACAAGTTTGTGATATTTTTCATTAATGATATATTGATATATTCTAATAATGAGAAAGAGCATCCAGAATGCCTGGAAAAAGTGTTAAGATTGCTGAGAGAGCATCAATTGTATGCCAAGCTTAGTAAGCGCAATTTCTTTCAGACATAAGCTCATTACTTGGGACATGTTGTTTCCAAGAAAGGCATAACAGTGGATCCAGAAAATATCATAACTTTCATGGAATGGGAAAATCCTAGGAGTGTGGGTGAGGTCAGATCATTCATCGGGTTTGCAGTTTTTTACAGGAGGTTCATGAAGAACTTATCATAGATTTCCTATCCTATTACATATTTGTGGAGGAAAGGAAATAAATTTAAATGAACAAAGGAATGTGAAACTAGTTTTGAGCAGTTGAAGTAGTTGCTTAAAAACACTCCAGTTCTAAAGATTATGGATCCAAATAAAGAATTCATGTTGTGTACAGATGCTTGCAAGAGAGGAATTCATGGAGTATTGATGAAAGAAGGAACGTTGATAAGCTATGAGTTAAGGAAACTAAATGAGTAAGAGCATAATTATGTGACCCGTGATCTTGAGTTGGCAGTGATAATTCATGCATTGAAGATGTGGAGATACAATATTTTTGCATGAGGTTTGTTTTGATGAGTGTTCATAGTGGGATGAGACTTGTTTTACCAACCTAATTTGAATGTCGGGAAAGCTATATGATTTTCCATGCTCACTCAATTTAACTTCAAGATCAGGTATGTTAAGGGCAAATTGAATAGGGTTGTAGATGCTCTTAGCGAAAGAGTGCTGGTAAATCACTTTGCAACTATGAGTTCATATGGGACATATTTGCAAGATTGGATCTTGCAAGCAGGGAAACAAGATGACAGGTATCGAAAAATTAAGCTTAGGCTACAACAACATAGTATAGGTGATTAGGATGTAAATTATCATCTCATGAAATATTGTTTGGTGATATTTAGGGACAAGATCTATGTGCTAGACAATAGTGAACTCAAGAGGCTTATCTTGAGGGAATTTCATGTTAAGCCATATTTAGGTCACCCAGAATATTAAAAGACATTGACAACTATGAAGAAGTTATAATATTGGACGAATATAAAGAAAGAGGTGGCTAAGTTCATCACAAGATGTTTGGATTATCAATGGGTAAAAGCAGAGTGAAAGCATCCAGGTGGTTTATTACATCTGATTCTGATTCCAAAATGGAAATGGGAGGTCATTTCCATGGATTTCATTATGGGATTTCTAAGGACATCCAAAAAACATGATTCCATTCCAGTTGTGGTTGATAGGTTGACCAAGGTAGCTCACTTCATTCTAGTGAAGTATACTAATGTAGCTAGTGAGGTAGCTCAGGTCTTCATCAGGGAGATAGTGAGGTTTCATGGTGTTCCCAAGAAGATTATATCAGACATAGATGAAAATTTCACTTCCAGGTTTTGGAAGGATTTGTTTGCATGTTTTGGTACAAAGTTGGCTTTCAGTACAATTTATCATCCACAGAAATATGGGTAGACAGAGAGTATCAAAAAGATACTAGAGGATATGTTGAGGATGTATGTCATGCATCAGTAGAGGAACTGGGAGGAGTTTCTTCCACTAGTGGAGTTCACATATAATAATGGGTATAAGGAATAATTGAGGATGAGCCAATTTGAGGCACTTTATGGGCAAAGTTGTAATACTCCCATTAGTTGTAGTGATCCAATGAATAGGATGTTCATTGGACCAAACATGTTGGTTGAGATGGAATGGGAAATGCAGGTTATTGAGAGGAATTTGAAGGTACCACAAGACATGCATAAGAGTTATGTAGATCAACACATTATATTTAAGGAGTTTCATGTTGGGGAGCATGTGTACTTGCGCATCAAGCCCAAGAATAGCTCTTTAAGGATTGGATCATGTGCCAAGTTGACACCTCGATATTGCAGACCAATTGAGATCCTTGGGAGGATTGGACCAATGGCCTACAGACTTGCACTACTGCCAATAGTGAAAGTCCATGATTTTTTCCATGCTTCATTGCTTAAAAAATATGTGAAGGATGTTGATCATGTGATTGAATGGTCTATATTGCAAGTGGAACCAAAAGGAGAATTCCAGCCAAAATCTCAGTGCATATTGCAACAAAAACAACTAATGCTTTGGAATAGACAAAATGAGCAAGTTAAAGTGTAGTGGAAGCACTTTGGGCCCGATGAAGCTACATGGAAGATGAAAATTAGTTTTGGCATATGTGCATATCTATGTATGGTTGTTATTGTAGATACCGCGATGAGCTATGTTATAAAGCTCCAATATGCGATATGAATTTCATATTTTTGTATTGGTCATGTTGGTTTTGGCTTTTCAACAGGTTGTTATTGTAAATACTGCATCGAGCTAAGCTATAAAGATCCATAGGCAGTATGCTTTGGTTTTAGTGGTTTTGTTGGTCATAGGTGTCATAGAAGACCAAGGACAGTGTTCCCCCAAGGGGGAGGGGTTCGTAATAGCCCCAGGTTAATTGTTCATGTAATAAAGGATAATAAAGGTAAACTAATACCAAGGTCATGGGACATATATTTTGCGCTGAATGTTGGGAAAAACTTTATAGTGGGCATCACTTGTTTTTTATTATGGCTAAGGAAATTGGAAAAGGCATTGGCAAAGGAAAAAAGACATTAATTGGCATTTATTTATGAAAATAAAGGAAAAGAGGAGAAAAGGGATATGAAGGGTCATAGATTTGCATGAGAGGAAAATTGAAGGAAAATAGATGCCTCAATGATAAAACGGTTTATGGGGACTAGTTCACAACTTTTTTAGTTCAGTTTTGGAGTTGTCTTCTATTCTCTCATACTACTGCACACATAGAGAAATCTTGGATCACTCTAGCATTGGAGAAAGGAAAGCAAAGGAAGGAAAAGGAAAGAAAAGGAAAAACAAATAAGGTTGAATCAAGAAACTTGAGTAGGAGGGCTTTGCAAGTAACAAGTTGCATGCGTGATTTCCTAGCTGAGATGTGAATGCATGGTACATGCATTTGCTCATTTGGTTTAGTAGTTGTCATTGAAATGTGTTTCGCTTGGTTTGATAGTGGTTTTAGCCTTGCCTTTCAATTTCCTAGATAGCCATGGTGTGATCGGGTTCATTTCTTGGTTGAACTTTGGATTGTTGAAAGGTTTTGGAATTAGGTAAGGTGGTCTTAGAAAACTTCCCTAGGGTTTGCGGTGGATATGGTTTTCTCCAAGAATTCCTTGATAGGTGGGTGGAGATAGGAAAATTCCTCAAGGTAATGGTGAAGAAATTATGAAGCATCTAATCTTTCTTTGGCTTTGTGATCTATTGACCGGTTTTGGCAAGGTTGTGGTAGCCTTGGGGGGTGGAGGTGGTTTAATCTCCAAAAATCCCTAGTTTTTTTTGTCTTGAGATACCACATTTATGCTTGGATATGGCACAGGGGTGATTGGATGAAAGAAAGATTTGGTTCCCCCCAATCTATGGTCGAGTGGTACATGTAAGTTCCTGACTTGGTTGGCTTTTGCATAAGTAAATAAGATATATTTTCCTATTATGATTTATGATCACTTGTACTTATTATTATTTGGATTATATGACTATTTTCTCATGGTTAATAATCTAGTTATATTACAGTATACACATGGAATTTAAGGTCCTCTAACTATGACTTGTTAAGGATTTGATAAGTATATGAATGGTTGATGAATGCATGGAATACCAAGCATTATTGCAGTTAATATGAGAGGGAATTAGACATTCTTGATGATTATTAGATGGAACACAAACTCTTAAGATTAGATATGAATTCATGACCTGTGACTCACATGTTAAGCATATGTTTGATGAAATCATTGTCATGGTTAGCCTTGGTTAGCCTTGGTTAGGTCAAGTTATTGTTCAAGTTATGTATGAATAACATTGTCATTATTTCATTTATCATTTTGAAAAGTTACAAGTGGTTTTGGTCAGTGGTATGGAGGCTATCCTAGAAAGGTGGCTAAGATATTGGGACCACACATTCTGAACTGAATATTTTGGGCTATAATTGTAAGGAAGGAGGCTTGTGCATGCAATCAGAGGCCTATAATTGAACCTTTGCCTTGCCATGAGTGCGGTTGTGGGCCCAAGTTAGTAAAAAACAATACAAGTCAGGGTGTGGTCACCTAGGGTGTTTCCTTGGCCCCTAAGTGCCTTGTAAGCCTTGAGGGATGTGTGTATTTTCCATGGTACTTGACATAACAAAAATAAAAAAGAAATTAGTAAGACAACATATATTGTCTTTGTTGAAATGTGTTTGTGTTGTTCATGAGAACCTAGAAAAACTGAGTAGTATTTCCAACCTAGAGAAAATATTGAACATAAGTCAAGAATTGTAAGTTCTGAAGCTACCCAGATGTTACTCAGATTCAGGGAGTACGAAATGAGGATAAACTGAAATAAAGAATAGAGGAATTCTGGTGGTTATTGTTGGTAATGACATAATCATTAATAAATAAAAAATGAAATTATATACCCGTTCCAGAATGAGGTAAAGATTGTACCTTACATGGTCAGTGAACTACTCCAAAACCTCATCTGGTATAGGAAAAGAAAAATAACGAACCAGAGTTATAAACAAGAAAAATTATGTGCTATGGACATAGACTAGAGAAAATAAGAAAAAATTTGGATAACATATGTGTAAGCGAATTTGAAACACTATTTTTGATTGAAAAAAGAACTATAAATAAGACTAAATAATGACCTCGAATACAAAAAAATTTAGTTGAACAAACACATGAAAGAAACAAAATGGATCTTGGTGAGTTTAGATTAAACCGTAAGTATACGCACAATGGAAATGAGTCACCTCCTGATAGAAAACTAGAAAGTTAAGTTTCGACAAGGATGGAACCCTTTCTGATAAGCCTAGTGGATATAAGCTGAAGATATTTTTAGAATGTTTAACAATGAGACATACATGATTAACAAAAAATCAAATGTAGAAAATTATAAAGCTGTAAACAAATCTCTACGCACATGATATACAGAGAAGGAGAAATATAGATAAATGTTCACTAAAATCCTTCATGATATAAAACCCTAAGCCAACGAGAGAGGAAACCCTCTCAAGTGATATCTAGGGTCATGAAAGGGTTGGAATAAAAATGTACATAAAAAAACATGTAGAGAGATAATATAACCAAAATCTCTTTAAATATAGTGATAGAATGGCTCTTTTACTGGATGATGCTTACCATTTTGGGTTTGTAAACACATTAATAACCCAATCGAACTCCTTCAAGATAGTTGGTATATATTGGTATAAAACCCCAAAGGTTTTTCTTGTAGGCTTGTAGAATGAAAACATTCAAATGAATCAGTATTTGGAAGAATCATTATATAGTAAAGAAAATAGTTGAAGTCTCGTAACTAGAGTAAAACCTTTAAATATAATTATTACCTTTTAAGCTATTCCAAACAGTAAATCCAATAGGTATCGCCTTTCCTTGAAAAATTATGAGGTCAATGGCCACTAAATGACAAATGGAAGCAATACACTCAAGAAATAGGTTTAGATACACATGTTACCTTTAATCATCAGAAATGGCAACTTCCATTGAAAAAGAAATGGAAACCTAGTTGTAACAAGTGGCATGATCGAAATTACTCTGAGTAAAATGAATCAAATTAAAGACAAAACTTCAAGAAGTCATTTAAACACCATTATAAACCTAGCGATAAAGAGAAATATTGATTTGGAAATAATTGATCAAGGTTGTTGATAGAATTAATACGGACCGGGACAAGTGGTTAGCGTAAATAAACTCTCACATAAGAATGGAACAATCTAGAGACTAGATGAATTCCTAAGTGAGTTGAGTCATATCCAGTAAATCCCTATGAATTGAACAATTATAAATATAGCCTCATATTAGATGTAAAGAGAAATATAATGAATTTAGATACAGACTAATAGATGGTAGTCGACATATGGTAAGAGTGTTATGAACATAGAATGTATTAATAACTCCTATTTAAATGTGGATATATCAACACATAGATGGACCAAGGTCCAACATTTTGATAAACCAATCAAATATAAATGTCAAATGTGACCTCAAAGGTGTAGTGAGTATGTATATATACTATAAATTTAACAATAAGAAAAAGAGGGAACCCTTGTTAAATAAGGGTATAATTAGTTTTAATTTAAATAGGAAATACAACAAGATTTAAACCATTGGGATATGTTATCATTTACATATATGTGTTCACAGTGAAATAAGATAGGAAAGCACTATTAAGTTATAGTGAGTCTGAGTTAAGAACCACTGTCAAGTTAAACATTAGGATTATAAAAATTCTTCACAAGAACCAAAAGGCATAAATGATTATAAAATAACAAAAATGATTGCCATGAAGTTTAAGTCTAGTATTTAGTATAATTCTGTCAATATTAAGTTTGTAGTAATAGGAATATGATATGTAGATTTTATTTTCATCTTCAACCATGGAGTTAAAAATGCTCATCTCTACAGGAAAAAATATTAGGGAAATTGTTTTTCAATATATTTGGACCAACAAATGGAAAAGGAAAAAGAAAAATTGTTGGTCTAGTGAGGGTATTTACAAGTGATATTAGAGCCATGCTACAACATTGGGCCTCTCTTGGGTCCTGAAAACTTAAAATACTACCTGTTATGAACTAATTATATTAAAGAATAAAAGAGCTAAAAATAGCGAAAGAATTTAATGGAAAAACATTTGTGGGATCATCAAGGGGTGAAGCAGAGCATGGTGCTAAACTAGAAATGGTTGGAGGTGGAACCAATAATGTGGAAGGGAAAAATATTGAATTAATGCAAGTAACAAGGAATCTTAAAACTAATATGGACGATATTAAAGAAAATCGGGAAAGGTTGGTCAAAGATATAGAAGACCAAGAAGAAATTAATGGATACCTATTAAGAAAAACAAAGAAGGAAAAATCTAGTAAAAATGTTAATAGGAAGAGACATAGAAGTAAATATGTTAGTACTACAAGTAGAAGTAATTCAAAAAATTCTATTGATAATCAAACCAATGGGTCTAGTGATGAAGATGAATATAATTAAAGAAACAACATTTCTTCATCTAGAAAAATAAACTCTTCTTCTCAATTACAAGGGGAATTTAAGAAAATTAAACCTCCCAATTTCGATGGTGAATCTGAAGGAGGAGTAGAGGCATGGCTCCTCAATAGGTATAAATACTTTGAAGCATACAGTTATCCAAGTAATATTAAGGAAAGGTTGTCCACCTATTAGTTTACTAGTAAGGTAGCCTTATGGTGGGAAGAAAACAAAGAAGTTAAAAGGAGAAGAAAAGATTTAACTTGGAAACTGTTTAGAAAAGAATTCAAAAAGAATTATTGAACTGAGAGATATTTTGATGAGAAAGATGGGGATTTCCATGAGTTGAAGTTTGGACAACTCATCATGGATGAATTTTCTAGAAAATTCACGAGTCTATTGAGGTATGTTCCATACTTTAAAGAGGAAAAAGAAAAAATACAAAGATTTTTTAGCTACATACCTTTCTCATATAGAGAAAGAATGGAATTTTATCAGTCGAAAATGATGGATGAGACTATTAGAAAAGAAAATTTGTGTTTGAAACAGAGAAAGAAAAAAAAGGGAAAGCTATAAATGATGAATGTCAAAGAAACCTAAAAAATTAAACAACAAGAAAAAGGGGTTTAAAAAGCCCACTTTTACAAAAAGTGTGTCGACAGGAAATTATAATTGAGGTTTAATTTAGCAGAAAAATACTAGATAGAAAGAAGGATCGGCTCTGGGAAACAAAAATGCCAGTGAAATAATGAGACCACCTATTAAATGTTAGGGTTGTGATGAGAATCACCTGTGGAGAGAATGTCCAAAGGATCCATTAAAAAAGAGAAAAATGCTAATCAAATTCTGGAACAATCAATAACAAATGATGTAGTCTATAATATACCAAAGATCAATGCCACATTAGATGGGAGACATGAAGATTGTCGGTCAATTATGGTAGAAGTACAAGGTAAGATCTCTAATAAAAATGTACATGTGATTATAGCTCCAATATCTACCTTGAGTTATGTTTCCCCTATTGTAGTTGAGATATGTAAACTTATAAAATAAAAACAAGATAATCCTTGGTTAGTGAAGCTGGCCAGAAGAAGAAAAAGAAAAGTATTTGAAATTTGTAAGTACTACACTATATACCTGAATGGAAATATTTTACCATTAGGATCCTATGATGTCCTCATAATAATGGACTAGTTAGAAAAACATAAAGTGATATTAAAATATCTAAACAAGTTCTTTACCTGTGTTGATGATGGAGGAAAAGCTTTCATGGTTCAAGGAATTCCAAGGAAAATAACTATCAGGTAAATTTTTGTCATGAAAATGAAGAAATATGCTAGGAAAGGTTTCCAAATGTTCACTTTCCAACTACAAGAGCTATATAAAAATTAACAACAACCATCCTTATCTGAATATATGATGGGTATGTGTTATATTATTTCTAGGATTAGCTTCATGTGTTGTACATTGCACTGGGTGCAATGGGGGTGACAACCCCCCTGCACGGGGTCTAGGGAAACACCTTGGGAATTGTTCTTTATTTGGACCCAATAATAGTTAGGTAGACCCAACGATGGGGGGTTGACCCAAAAATGATGGGCAAGCCTACCCATGGTTTAGTGCATGGGTTTTGCACATTGTTTTGGGTATGATGGTTTTTTCCCATTGTATTTTGTAGATCCGGTCAAGGTAATTATGATTATGTTCTAATGCAAGGTTAATGGATTTGCGTTTATGAATTATTTGGCATGTATATATGTATTTTACCATTGAAAGGAATATAATGAAAAATCAATATGGTTTTCCCAGTTTGGGTTATAGGAGAAAACCCTTGTGTATATTTTATGTTCTCACCATTGTTTATTTTTCTATTTTTAAGAACCTGTTTGCATGTGATTTTGTATAATGTTGAAACCTACAATATCCTTTACTAGAATATTTTAAGGATGTATTTCCATAAGAAATAATAATACTTCCTCCAAAGAGGGACATTGACTTCACCATTGATATTATACCCAGTGTTGTCTCGATTTCTAGGGCCCCATATAGAATGAGTGTACCTAAACTAATGGAATTAAATATTCAATTGCATGAATTATTAGATAAGAAGTAAATAAGACCAAGCATATCCCCTTGGGTATTTGATCAAGTTATAGGAGATTCTATATTCTCTAAAATTGATCTAAGGCTACGATATCATGAAATTAGGATCAAGGACGAAGATATACACAAGACAACTTTCCGCACCTTCTATGGGCACTATGAGTTTGTGGTGCTTTCATTTGGGTTGATTAATGCACCTATTACATTTATGTGTCTCATGAACAGTGTGTTAAGGCCATTTCTAGACAAGTTTGTTATTGTCTTTATAGATGATATTCTGGTATACTCAAAGAGTAAGTAAGAACATGACCAACATCTCAAAATGGTCCTCCAAACTCTAAGAGACAATATACTATATGCTAAGTTTAACAAATGTTCATTTTACGAACAACAAATACATTATTTGGGACATATAATATTAGAAGAAGAAATTGTTGTAGATCTTAAGAAAATAAAGGAAATTTTAGAGTGACCAACACTTAAAAATGTAGAAGAAGCTAGATTTTTATGGGCATCGCAAGCTATTATAGAAGATTCATAGAAGGATTTTCTAAACTTTCTTATCCAATCACTAATATACAAAATAAGGGAATGAAATTTGAGTGGAGTCCAAAGTGTCAAGCTTGTTTTGACAAGCTAAAACAAATTTTGATTGCATCTCTAATTTTAAAACTAGTAGATCCTAATAAAGAATTCATGGTATGCACATATGCAAGCAAGAAAGGGTTAGGAGGAGTTTTCATGGAAGAAAGTGTTTATCAGAAAAATTACCTTTCAACATTTTAAGGGAGACCACTCAGTCGAGAACTTAAAACAGATCCTTTTTTGTTGAAATGGTGGTTCCAACTGGTTCAATTGGGTCCAATTACCCTCTCTCTATCTCTACTAGCTTAAAGTATGAATTTCATCTACAAATAGAGAAGAGACATCAGAATGAATCTTCTTCGTGATCAAGCAAGAAAGTGATCCTTAAGCTGAATTTATGGCCCAACCAAACCACTCTAAAGTCTACCCCTGTATGAGGGGACTTCTAGGATGCAGAAAGTAGAACTACATGCAAAGTATAATCTAAGATGTATCTAATCCTAGACCTATCTTGATTGAAGGAAGTATTAGTCCTTATCTCAATCAATAGCAAACTAAAGGGACATGAAAAGAAGAAGAAGTATGTTGAAATTGGAATAAGATAAAGGAAATAGATCAGGGAAATAGTTCCAAGATCTAATCCTTGTTCAAGAAAATGTATACAAATAAATGTCCATTGAATAGTTAACAAACATCCAACTGAAACCAACTCCAATTCCTAATAAAAAATATGCATAAGGACAAAAAGATTCATGCCACAATACTAAAATAGTTCAAATACATGACATGTAGAAAGTAGTACATCTATAAGATTAAACTTTTAGATAGCTAGCAGCTTAAGGAGATAAAGCTCTATCCTTATATAAGTTCCAGTTTCGAATCTCAGTTCTGATGAACCCAGCAAGATAGCTTGACCAGATTCTAAATGAGAATTTCAGTAATCAATCAATAGTAGTGTTGAAAAGCCACATACATACTCATACTCCAAAAATGAATTTGAAATATGAAGAATTTATCTTCAATAATAGAGCAAGCAATATTGTTTTATACCTGATTACAGAAATAAATCTTATTATAAAAATGAATCAATTAAATAAAACATTAGAGAATTACAATAGTGCAGGTCCTTTGTTGTCTCTAAATCGATTCCTTGTGTGCAGAGATGGATCCAATCTCATTACAACAATGAAAATGAGTCTCAACTCCTACAAAAACATGTTTTAAGCTCTAGTATTAATTTGCCTCTTTTCTCTTAGATTTGAATCCCCTTCTCATAATCAGAGATGTGTATTTAAACATAGTGGAAATATTAACAATCCCCCTCTATTTCTCAACAATTGAAAAAAAATGATTCCTTCGGATGGGGTTCTGGCCAAATGTAGATGGTAACAGTGGAAACAATTTCCCAGTTTGGTTTGTGTAGATGAAGATGATCCCACTTGTCTCCTTCTTGTTTCGAACTGATAAGTGAAATTAGATGCGAGGAACAATCGAATCAACAAATTTATTTTATTATGATATCCCTTTACCATATGGAGGAATTTTGTTGGTGATAGACTAGATCTGTTTCAATATTGGCCTTAATCAGAAAACTCTATTATAACAAAAAACATAATTAGCCATGAAGTAAAACAAACTTTGTAAACAAACTCTAATTATTCCCAAAACCAATAGAAAAATAAAGTGGTTTTTTCAATTAATGTGATAATAGCCCCTAGAAGTGACAAGTGGCAAGAGCTTAGTGGTATTAGAGAAATGGATATTGAAACTTTTAACAATGGGCACAAACGAAAAATGTCGATACACCAATATCGAGAGGCTTCGATATGGAGCGGATGCAATATCTTATTGAACTCCTTTTAAATAGTGTATTGGGTCTGGATATCATAGGCAAGTGGACTATTGGAAATCAGAAATTGGAGGGAGATGATTATTAGAGGTCGAAAATCGAGGGGGAGGTTATATCGCTATTGGAATATCGACAATCGGAGGGATATGAAAATCAGAGGTCAGAGGGGTGGTGAATTGGGATATTCGAGATCAGAGGAAGTGTTGTATTAGAGTTTTTAACAATGTGTCTTGAAAAGGAAATCTTTAATATGAATTACCTTTGATATGCGGGAGTCATGATATGGAAGTGGGTCGTCCCTCCAATAAACTACATCCATTGTTAAATGGGCCCAAGAGTTATGATATCAGGTATTTTGAAAGGAATCTTCCAATATCGATAAGTTCTAAGGTTCTGATATGTTACAACCACTTTATTAAAAGACCACATCGGCTTTATAATATAAGCCAAAGACACTATTTGAAGAATAAAATAATATAGCCACTATTAATGAAGATATTGGTCTCGGGGGCTCTTTAATTAACTATTAATTAAAATTTAAAAATAAAATAATATTTACAAATAAATAATAAAAATAATGTACATTTTATAGGTTTTATAAGGCCAAGGTAGTGAAAAATATCCAATCTTCAATTAGGCGCCATTTACAAACCAAACAACCAAATGAGATCAAACGAGTTTTTATAGGAAGAAAAAAATAGATCAAACCCATTGAAGCCATCCAAAACCCAGAAAATCAGAAATCGACATGACCAAGATTTAATCAAAGGGTACCCATAATAATAATTAAGTGAACAATGGGGGGGGGGTTGTGTTTTTTCCACAACAATGGCGACACACTGGGAAGAACCAATTATCTCTAGTTTATTATTAATGAAATCCTAAAAGAAAAAGGAGAAAGGATGAATAAAATCAAAATTGTAATATTCAAACTCTATGAAATCCTCAAAAGAGAGTTTAATCATTTTGAACATCTCTTGTAGAAATCATAAGAGTAAGACCATGTTTACAATAAACATTAATTAATGACACCATAAAATAAAGGACAAAAGTTTAGCATTGTCTTTAGTAAGAAATATGAACTCTCATTTTCACAGGTAGAACCGCTGCTGCCAACAAGCGTAATATCATGTTTACAATAAACATTAATTAATGATAGCATAAAATAAAGGACAAAAGTTTAGTATTGTGTTTAGTAAGAAATATGAACTCTCATTATCACAGGTAGAGCCACTTCTTCTAGCAGGCGTCCATAGCCTCGACAGGGTTACCTTTTTAACCGAAAGGAATGTTAGTATCCCATATACTATTTAGTATTCTATAGAAAACATATTTCATTAATAACTCTAAAAACCATTGCCATGGCTTGGTGACCAGATATGCCAATGACATTCACAAGTGTTGATAGTCATGAACAAGCCGGCTAGTGATGAGACCTCTTGTTTTATAACGACGTGTTGTGAGCCATTATCCTAGCTTGGTGACCAGATATGATAATGTCATAACAATCAAAGCCCATGATCATGGTAGGCTAACTCATTACGGAAACCCCCTATCTTTCAGGTTTTTCACACAACTTTTAATTTATACTCTGATAGTTTGTGCTAATAGAT
The DNA here is from genome assembly GCA_000404065.3 of Pinus taeda. Taxonomy (NCBI): domain Eukaryota; kingdom Viridiplantae; phylum Streptophyta; class Pinopsida; order Pinales; family Pinaceae; genus Pinus; species Pinus taeda. The sequence continues at coordinate 92,982 of APFE030446521.1, forward strand.
GGGGAGACAGTTCCTCTCCTTAAGAGATGGGGATGACATGAAAGAGTTATAGAATACTAAACTGGTGTGTTGCTTTTGTAACCTTAGTATATGCTTTAGGATATGGCTTATTGTAAAAAAAATTCTTATGTGTATTAAGGTAAGAGAACATTCAAATACTAATCGAAGATAACGATGTCAGAACTTCAATATGAGCTTGCAAAATATCAACTTAATGATCTTCCTTTTTATTCTTCCTTTTACTAATGGATTCCATTAGACAGGAGTAAAAATTTCTCATATATGAAGCCAAAGATGGGTGGAAAAGGCCCTCCAATTAAAAGGTTGATAATATCACCATGACTAATCCTAAACAAATGTGAAATCTGCACACAAGGGGATTGAAAAAGGGACCAAGAAATGTTCTGGAAACAAATCTAACCAAGGGACAAGAGAAAAGAAACTAAAACTAAAAGGGATTAAAATAGAAGAAAACCTACTACAAGAAAAATCATGAAATAATCAAAACCCGAGTGAAACAAGATAAAAGCAATAAAGATATTGTTATGTTCTTTGCATTATGTCAAGCATATGAAATGTTGTCTCTTTTAGTGAGCTTGTTATTCATAAATTTTATTTAAATAAATTCTCTAACTAAAAGCAGAGTTGTGATTAAATTTTGCATATGAGAATTTAACAGGAATGTTATCCCCTTTATCTAATCTCGCTTTAAAACATGTAACTTTGAATAAACATATCTTGAAAGAGAAAAAGCAAGATGATAAGAAAAATTCAGAAGTAAAGGAAATCTACCTAAATGAGTTTTAAAAATGGCTCCTTTTAGCATTTTGATTTGTCACAACTACTTTATTGGTAAAATTTGATCTTCTAACTCAAGCCAATAACCAACAGAAGAAAAACACAATACAAGAAAGAAACAATGATTAAAAGTGAAAAGAAATTCTAGAAAACTAAGAACACATGGAAATGAACATGTAAATGTGTACCTAGGACAATTTGATGATGGCTTTGCTTGATGAACCTTCATATTCTCCCATGTATTTATCAAAGTTCAAAACCATCTTCTTATTTAATTTAAACTAACTACTAAACTACACTTAATTCTATTCTAAAAAGTAGACTAAGACTATGTAAAGTCGTGTTTCCAATGTAACCATTCAAGCATCTTATTATCTGCATGAATGTGTAAATCAAACATCAATATACTAACAAAAATAAAACTGAATATATTATGTACATCTAATGCTAATGTATGTACAAGAAGCAACTTATTTACAAAATTCGTTCCCTGAAATTTTTCCAAACATTTTCCTACAAGATCATAAAATTAAATATGTATTCCAATTAATGCTTGAAATAGATTCAGGGAAAGAGGAAATAATAGATCCATGTTAAATGATAAGTCTTTGAATATCACAGGCTACTGTAAACAATGAATTATATGTACAATACTAGAAACTTTCTTTTCAGATGAATTGCTAAATCATGGGTAGTAATATAGAAAATTTCTAGAGGGCTTACATGGTTGGACAATATATAATGATAGTCTCTCAAATGTCGAAATTCGTGAAAAATCAATTAAGAAATTGGCCACACGTAATCATCAAATAAAATTTCAAAATAAGAATTAACCAATGTTCATGATTATAATTCTGAAATTGGTTTTCATTTATGCTAATTAATTTGTTAGATGAGAGACTAGAGTTATGATGCTCATAGTACCAACACAGTGCATTTAGAAAATTAAAAATGAAATTCGAAAAAGAAACCTGAAATTCAAGAAAATGAGAAAAGGAAAATTATAATTTACATCTAAATCACAGGTAACGATGCAACATAGCGGGAGTCTATTTGTAAATATTTTCTTATCACAATGGTTACAATATTAAAATCATTTTATTTCCATTCACTTGCAGAGATGGGAAAATTCCTAGATTAAGATCCCAAAAAGAATGTCATCATTATAGGAACCATAAATTGGGGCAGATTTGTGATTGCTGAAATCATCATGATGATTAAATAATCGAGAATTTATTGAAACATTTAAAATGGGGTTCTTTTCATCTTCAAAAAAAGATTTACTTAAATAATTAATTTTTGAAAAGGAAGAATAACTAGGTTCAATGTTTTCATCACTATGAACAATTTCATTAATATCCTCTTTTCCTAAATCAAAATTAGACAAAGAATTAGCATAATTGTAAGTGACTAATTTTTCTCTATCCCTTTCAGAACTTATTGATAATTCGTAAATGGTAACTCCTTTATATTTTGACTTGTTATCAATATTGGAAGGAGTGGCTGAATTATTATTTAATGAATTATCAAATAAACCGGGATACAAAAAAGTAAGAATTTGAATTTACAATCCTGTAAATTTCTCTATTAGAAAAATGTTACTCATTCCCAAAATGTGTGCTTCAAAATATTATTGTTTTGCATGATTGCAAACTTTGGGATGTCGATCCGTGTTCTCATTGTTGGAAGAGTTAGATTTTCCATTGCTTAAAAAAATATCAGGAAGAAGATACTGATTGTTGCTCATTGTTGGTTGTAATTTTCTTTCATAGCAGCATTATTTATTTCGACGAAGTCATTTTTCTCCTGAAATCGTTCATTGGCAATTCTATTTTCTAGAAGAGGATCATTATTGATAGTTTGAGCAGCATATTCTTCAATAGAAGTAAATGAATTTTCTGATTATTGATAAGGAATATGTTAGAGTCAGTCTTTGCAGCCTTCCTCCAGTGATCAAACATGCTCTTACAAAGTGGTCTTAGGGTGTCAAAGTCAAATTTTGTCATTTCAGTGAGTCTTCAAGTAAAATTTGATCACCACATCTTAGTTCTAGGACTTTTTTTCCAAAGTTTTCCAAGTGTCTCACCATTTGGCTGAGTGTACCATCATTCAAAGAGTTATCATCATTTCCGGTTCCAATGGGTCATTTTACTCCTTGTTTGTGCTTTAGTTGTACTTCGGTAAGGCCCATTTCCCTCTCCTAGGGTTTTGAAGGTAATTTTTCTTGGATGGTCAAATGATAAACAAAACTTGTATCCTAATGCTCATACACCTTCCCCTATCCTTAATATACCTTCTTAAATGCTTCCCATCGCTCATATCCCTAAAATTCATCATTTTCCCACAAACCCTAGTTTATTGCTACAATTTGACAATTTTTTAGGCTAGGCCTGTGTTTTTCCCTTTTGGATCCCTTCCCCTCACTCAATCTTTGAAATTCCACTTTCCCCTGATTTCTAACATACCTCCCTACATCCTAAAAGTTTCTCAAGAATTTAGAAGCCCCGTATCCCCTTTGTTTCCCTTCATTTCCAAAAATCCCCTGTTCCACACATCGGAATAGGTTTTATTCAAATGATGTTTCTGAGAAAGAGAAGATGAATTTGAAAAATGTGAGAGAGGTCTTTGTCCATAATTGACCCCAGAAGAAAAACCTCTTTTAGGTTTTACACAGGTTTCATGGTTTGGGAGAAATGTCAAAAATATTGTTTCCTCAAGAGAGTTGCTATGCCTCTAGAGTGACCTTTGTAAACTCAATTTTTATCCTAGCTGGGATGCCAAAATGAATTTCTTTATGAGTAAAATGATAATTAGACAAGAATATATTTCCAATGAGCTATTAGGAGCTCAATTTGGAGTTGAGGAAGACCTTAAAAAGTTGACTGCAACAACACTCTGCATTTAGGCAACCTCATTCTGCACATTTTGACCAGTCTTCGGAGATTTGACTTCTGACAGGGAAAATGAACACCAAATTGAAAAATTAAAGATGTTAGAGAAAGTAGACTTGACAAGCTTTCCAATGAGCTATCAAAAGCCCAATTTGGACATCGGGAAGGTAGTCAAAATGCGCATTGAAGTTGGCTTTGCGCATAGGAACAGTGGCATTGCGCATCAGGAGGCTGGCGCTGTGCATCAGAGCCAAAATTCCTCTAGAAAAATACATTGGCGCTGCGCATCAGGGAGGCACTACGCATTGGGCCTAGTGCACTGTGCATTGGCCAAGGAGGTTCCAAAATCACTCAACTTCATCCTAAACTCTCCCAAACGCTGTGTTTCACTCATTCAAGTAAGTTTTCATTGATCTTGAGCTAAATTTGGTCTTCTTCATGTTTTCTTCATGATTTTTTCTTCTTGAGATAAAACCCTAGCTTTCCTTCATACATTTTCATCTCATTGCAAAACTTTCACTGCATTATAAAACCAGCATCTTTTTTCCCTTTTCCCAAACTTCATTGCCCTTAATCTACCCATTAATTCCATTTTCCCTTTCCCTATTCCCCTAAGAAACTAATTCCCTTCATTAAACCCTAAGTCTGTCATAAGTCAAAACCCTAATTTCCTAAATCTGTCCCTTTATTCCCCTACTCCACTTCACATTTGCAAAATCTCTTCATACTCATCTTCTTTGTCCCCACCCATTATCATTGTCCACCATATCATCATCACATTACATCATTAAGACAAGCATCATGGAAAGAAGCAACGAATCAAGTTTTGAAGAAGATACACTTAGTGATAGCTCAAGGGAAAGAAATGTGCAGTCCAGGAAACCTCACAAGGGTGGAAAAATCATTAGGGAGGAAACTATTAGCATGAGTGAACTCCTTGCTTGCCCTCTAGCCAGCAAATGTTTCAGATATCAGTCTTGTTTTGAGTTTTGTGAAATGGTTGAGAGGGTCAAATATCACCATGAGTTAGCAAAGCAGTTTGTGATAAACATGGATAATAATATGGTCCATCTTGCTGGGGTCAGTTTCACTCTTTCACCAGCTACCCTTGCAGAGGCTACAAGAATGCCAGGTGTAGGGGAAAAGTGGAACAAAAGGAAATATATCAGTAAGTAGCATTATGAACCTTATATCAAGGCCAAATACCATGGTAAACTTAGCAGGGTGTTTCCCTTCAAATCCTTGGAGGATTGGTATGTTCCACTCATGAAACTTATCATCAAATACTTTACATGTGAGGGTAGGTTCTCCAGAATTTATGCCAACCACATCAGATTGCTTATGCACTTCACCAGGGTTAGAATGATGAGCATTCCTTATTTCATATGTAAAAAAATAGAGAGGATTACAGTGATTTCAAAAAGAAAACCATATCCACAACAGCTCAATATTATTTATCATTTTTCTATCATTAAAATTGTTGTTTTGCATCAGCTCACTTAGTTGGGAGTGTCATGGGAAACTTTCATTTCCCATGAATGCTTCAAGGAACCTCAAATATTTTCAGATCCTCAAGAGGAAGGTGAACCTTCCGGGCAACAAAAAGAGCCTGAAAGTAAAACATAGGAGGCTCATGTTCCTATGTTTATTACTTATGAAAGCGGCACTAGGATGCTTTTTATAACTGCCAAGTGAGTACTATCTCCACCAAGGGTGGAAGGGGTCTCATTTTCTTCATCGGACCACAAGCAAATGCTATCTTCACCGGGGCTGAAAGGGGCTTTGCCTTCTTCTCCAACTAAATAGGTACAGGGTAGAGACAAAGGAAAGCAACATATGCATGAAGAGGGCCCTACTGAAGGGCAAGACAGGGATTTTGTTTTAATTGAGGAGGATGTCACTGATTTGGGCTCTCAAAGCTCAAGACTCAAGGACATGATTATCAAAGAGAAGGAGGCTGAAATCCAAGCCTTATCACTTGACCTTGAGAGGGCCAAATGGATCATCAACTTTCTTGAGCAAGAAAACAAGTGACTGGAAGATAAGCAAGCTATTATGGAGCTGCAAATGATTACAGAAAATAGGCAAGTGGCAAAGAGAAGAAAAATCAAGATGACATCCCTTGAGCAAGAAATTGAGGCTAACCGAGAATCATGGTTGGAAAGGGTGAACATTCACCTTCAGAAGATGCTTGAGAAAGCTAACAAAGAAAAGAAAATGTTGCACCATATGGCTTATCATTACTTAGCTCGGAATAAGATTTGCAAGACAAGGGTAAACATGCTAAAAGCTAAGTTAAAGAGAGACTTGAGGGCTAAGAAAGAATAAGATAAACTTAAAATTTTTTGGCTGAAGCTTCATTAACTCAGAAAAGCTCTTAATATGGCTGCTTCTTACCAAATTTGAAGAAATTTTGGGAAATTTTTGTCATTTTACAATTTTGTAATTAAAAACATAGGAATTTTTAGCTGAGGCACTACACATTGATTTGGCTCAGTATTTTATCAAATGGATTGCATTTTTGGATTCCTCATGAAAAAACAATGAAACCTAGAAAGTTTCATAAAATTTGGAGGAGATCTGGGTCACCTCAAGGGAAAAAAACACCTAAACAATGGCCTCTCTGCCACTTTTTGGACCCACAGGAACCAGTCTTGGGAGAAATAATTTGTAAAGGGGCAAATCAACTCCAAATCAGAAAATTTAAAGTGTTCCAGAAACTAGACAGATAGAGATTTCCAAAAATCTATCTGGGGCCTGATTTGGTGAAGTGGAAGGCCTCCAAAAGTAGCCTTTAAGTGGCACTGTACATCAGGCTCAGGGCACTGCGCATCAGGAAACTTTTTGCCAATTTTGCCTAAAAACTCAAAATTTCGCCCAGTTTGACTATCAATTGAATTTTTTTCTTCTTCTTGGTAAATTTGTAATGGTTAATGATGTAATATGATTTTAATATGATGAAAAATGACTTGAGGGGGTAGATACATCAGTTAGAGGTGGTTTGAGGTTGAATGAATCAGTTTCCATAGTTTTAGAGGCAAGTTGTTACATTGCTTATTTTTTATCTCCTAGTTTAGATGTTGTTGAAACAGCTCCTTAACTCATGGATTCTACCCCTGATGGCTAGCATAGGTGGTTTGATGCCTATATTATGTACTTTCTTAGTCATTTGTAAAGGTTGGACTCTTGTGGATGCATTGAGCTTTATTGTAAATCACTTCTGCAGTTTGGCAAGGAAATGAACCAAGGTTTTGTAGCATTTTGTGGGATTCTTGTGGTAATGTGTCTTGGAATTGTTTCTCCCTCTGTTATTTAGTTTCTCTTATGTGTATATGTTCCAACATCTATTTCTTTCTTCATAACTAAGTGAATGAAGATAAATAGGTGGAATCCATTGATATCAGTGCTTTTCCTTGAGGATACATTTAGTTTTTAAAGTTTTTTGTTGTTTGAAGAGGACTCATGAACCTTGCATGCCTTCTCCAACTCCTCACTAGTCTTAGACTTACCATCACATCCAATTCAAAGTGCCAAAACAGCTACCTACCTCGCCCCATAGAACCTCCAACAAATCTGAGTTGATTTCCCGAACCCAAAGCTGCCTTATTCATTTGATCCAGCAACCAACCATCAAAATAAAACAAAATCCTCTGACCTAATATACCTAGCCTAAAATCAGTATTTATTTTCAGTCATCTCAAGCCATAGTTTCCATATTCCAATTGAGATTGACAAGGAGAGAGCCCTCTCCCGACCTGGTAGGGATAGCTACCAGGTTAAGCGTGGTTTGATGTTACCCTAGACTTGCCTTTTTTAGCCTGAGGTACATTTAGGCACTAACATAGTGGCGACCGTACTGGGGAACATAGTTTTGTGTTCCTCAACAAAATGTATCAAGTTTAGATCTAATTGTTGATGGTGGACAGCGATCAGACACCAGAAGGCTAAAATCATTCACCTCACGATTCCAGTGTCGAAGAATCCCAAGGTTAGAATTTTTATGGCAACTTCACTCTTCAAGAACTAGTAGCTTGAATAATTTCTTGGTGAATTCATTGTTATCAAAATGGATTTGCTAGCTCAATAGTATGCTGCCATGAGCCGAGATCACATTCCAGGTTTTCCAAATAAAATTCCGAAAGTAGATTGGCAAATGAATTTTTCTATGTTTAAAGATGATGATAGGAATGAGGCTGCTTTACATCTGGTTAGATTTCACATGCATATTCGCAAGTTGAAGGTTGATATTCCTGAAGACTGCTTGATGAAGATATTCATGACCACTCTGGAAGGTGAAACCCGATCTTGGTATGAAAATTTGTCGCCTGCTTGTATTTACTGTTTAAAAGATTTTCATACCATGTTCTTTGAAAGGTATAAAGAATCTTATCCATCCTTAAATTTAGTTCAGAACTGTTGCAAATATGTTTATAGTTTTATTAAAAATCTTGAGGAAGTTTATGAAGATGATGACTTCATGGACAATGAGATCATGGAGGCTCTGTAAAAAAATCCATTTCAACAACATAAAGAGAGCTTAGAGGATACTTGTCAATATGCTCAGGAAAGTTTGCAGTGAGTTCAAGATCTTAGTACGATTGAAAATGATGAAAGAGAAGGTCTTACTTCCTATCTGCCCATAGCAGGAGACAGTATGCAGGGAAATCAAGTTTCAATTTTAGATTGTGATAAAGTCAAGTTGACTAATTCAGATCTAGATTCAGATCATGACGATGAAGAAGATTCAGATCGTGATGATGAGGAAATCATTGAAACCAGTCACTTTGTTACACAAGATCATAATCAGCATACAGTATCTTCTTCTTTGCTTGAATATGAAGGAATTTTGCATCTTTATAGTTAATAGGAATCATATAAAATGAATCAGCAGTATGAGGAAAATTTGTATACTCCTTTGTTTGAAATTAATGAAGATATTAAACAACCTTGTGAATCTTTCAGAGGGAAAGAAGAAAATCATTGTTTGAGCAAAAAAAAACAAAAAGTATTATCTCCTCTATCTAAAGATGAGATAGATCAACTCCTGAAAGGTCATGTTACAGCCCAAGCTAATGCAAGTTTGCAATGTGCACATGGTCAAGAAGGTGTTGGTGAAGCTTCTTCCACTTTTGAAAATGATGATAGTCTTGAAATTAGCTTTATAGATCAGTGAATAGATAATGTTTTCCTTCATGAAGATGATATGGCTGTCATGTTTGATAATCTTGAAGAATGTTTTCTGTTTAAGAAAGGATTAGATTATGACATTGAGGAGTATAAGCATGAGAGAGACAGTATGCTATAATTCAAGTCAAAATTTCTCATGGTCGAGGAATTTATAGCCAACACTCAAATAGCAAAAGCTTAGACTGCTCTATGCCTTCCTATCAATCAACAACCAACTGTTTTTTTAGATCATAATGAAGGGAGTACTTGTATTTTTGTTGCTGGATCTCAACACGAGTTAGAGCTTCAGGACTTTCAAGATCCTTTCGACATTCTTTTGCAAGCACTAGAGAAGATGGATGTTGCCTGGTTCGTTAGCATAAGCCTTGGTTTCAGTTGTTATTGTGAGTTTCCTACATGTACATCATTCTACCCACTCGGCGAAAGTGAGAGCGGTATTTTAGTGAGTAGTCATCTGTTGCATTGGTTACATTGGAAGGCCCACTTCACATGATTGTAGATATTTCATCAGTAGGAAGGTGGTTGTCATCATGATTTCAAGCCCTCAAATCTCGATGGTCTACTGCCATTAAAAAGATTTGTAAGTACTTGTTTCAGTTAAGTAAGTCTTGAGTCATTTTTTGTTTTAGTCAGTTTCAAGATAGTTTCAGAGTCAGTTTGTGTCGTCAAGTCATCAGTTTTGAGTCAAGCATTTCAGTTAGAGTTTTTGACTCCATGCCCAATGGATAAGGCTACTAGGTCTACAGTGTTCTTGGCACCTCCAAGGAACTACCATCCCCATTGGAGCCAATTTTAGAGTCAGTCTTTGTAGCCTTCCTCTAGTGATCAAACATGCTCTTACAAAGTGGTCTTAGGGTGTCAAAGTCAAATTTTGTCATTTCAGTGAGTCTTAAAGTAAAATTTGATCACCAGGTCTTAGGTCTAGGCTTTGTTTTCCAAAGTTTTCCAATTGTCTCACCATTTGGTTGAGTGTACCATCATTCAAGGATTTATCATCATTTCAGGTTCCAATGGGTCATTTTACACCTTGTTTGTGCTTCAGTTGTACTTGGGTAAGGCCCATTTCCCTCTCCTAGGGTTTTGAAGGTAATGTTTCTTGGATGGCCAAATGATCAAAAAAACTTGTATCCTGATGCTCATACACCTTCCCCTATCCTTAATATACCTTCTTAAATGCTTCCCATCACTCATATCCCTCAAATTCAACATTTTCCCACAAACCCTAGTTTATTGCTACAATTTGACAATTTTCTAGGCTAGGCCTGTGTTTTCCCTTTTGTACCCCTTCCCCTCACTCAATCTTCGAAATTCCACTTTCCCCTGATTCCTAACATCCCTCCCTACTTCCTAAAATTTTCTCAAGAATTTAGAAGCCCCTTATGCCCTTCGTTTCCCTTCATTTCCACAAATCCCCTATTTCACACATCGGGATAAGTTTTATTCAAATGCTGTTTCTGAGAAAGAAAAGATGAATTTGACATAAGTGAGAGAGGTTTTCGTCCATCATTGACCCAAGAAGAAAAACCTCTTTCATGTTTTACCCAGGTTTCATGGTTTGGGATAAATGTCAAAAATATCGTTGCCTCAGGAGAGTTGCTGCACCTCTAGAGTGACCCTAGTAAAATCAAATTTTCTCCTAGATGGGATGCCAAAATGACTTGCTTGATGAGTCAACGGATAATTAGAAACAAAGATATTTCCAATGAGCTATCATGAGCTCAATTTGGAGTTGAGGAAGACCTTCAAAAGTTGACTGCAACAACACTCTGCATTTAGGCAACCTCATTCTATACATTTTGATTAGTCTTGGGAGATTTGACTTCTGACAGGGAAAATGAACTCCAAATTGAAAAATTCAACATGTTATATAAATTAGACTCAACAATATTTCCAATGAGCTATCACAAGCCCGATTTCAACATCGGGAAGGTAGTCAAAGCTCACCTTGAAGTTGATGTTGCGCATAGGAACAGTGGCACTGCACATTGGGAGGCTGGCACTGCGCATGAGGGAGGCGTTGTGCATTAGACCCAAACCTCATTCAGAAAAAGACACTAGTGCTGTGCATCAGGGGGGTGCTACACATTGGGCCCAGTGCACTGCACATTGGCCAGGGAGGTTCCAAAATCACTCAACCTCATCCTAAACTCTCCCAAATGCTACATTTCACTCATTCAAGTAAGTTTTCATTGATCTTGATCTAAATTTGGTCTTCTTCATGTTTTCTTCATGATTTTTTCTTCTTGAGATCAAACCCTAGCTTTCCTTCATACATTTTCATCTCATTGGAAAACTTTCACTGCATTATAAAACCAACATCTTTTTTCCCTTTTCCCAAACTTCATTGCCCTTAATCTACCCATTAATTCCATTTTCCCTTTCCTTATTCCCCTAAGAAACTAATTCCCTTCATTAAACCCTAAGTCCCTCATAAGTCAAAACCCTAATTTCACAAATTTGTCCCTTCATTCCCCTACTCCACTTCACATTTGCAAAATCTCTTCATATTCATCTTCTTTGTCCCCACCTATTATCATTGTCCACCATATCATCATCGCATTGCATCATTAAGACAAGCATCATGGAAAGAAGTAATGAATCAAGTTTTGAAGAAGACACACTTAGTGATAGCTCAAGGGAAAGAAATGTGCAGTCCATGAAACCTTACAAGGGTGGAAAAATCATTAGGGAGGAACCTATTAGCATGAGTGAACTCCTTGCTTGCCCTCTAGCTAGCACATGTTTCAAATATTAGTCATGTTTTGAGTTTTGTGAAATGGTTGAGAGGGTCAAATATTACCATGAGTTAGCAAGGCAGTTTGTGATAAACATGGATAATAATATGGTGCATCTTGCTGGGGTCAATTTCACTCTTTCACCAACTATCATTGCAGAGGCTACAAGAATGCCATATGTAGGGGAAAAGTGGAACAAAAGGCAAAATATCAGTAAGAAGCATTATGAACCTTATATCAAGGCCAAATACCATGGTAAACTTAGCAGGGTGTTTCCTTTCAAATTCTTGGAGGACCGGTATGTTCCACTCATAAAACTTATCATCAAATACTTTACATGTGAGGGTAGGTTCTCCAGACTTTATGCCTACCACATCAGATTTCTTATGCACTTCACCAGGGTCAGAATGATGAGCATTCCTTATTTCATATGTAAAAACATAGAGAGGATTATAGTGATTGCAAAAAGAAAACCATATCCACAACAAGTTAATAGTATTTATCATTTTTCTATCATTAAAATTGTTGTTTTGCATCAGCTCACTCAGTTGGGAGTGTCATGAGAAACTTTCATTGCCCATGAATTCTTCAAGGGACCTCAAATATTTTCAGATCCTCAAGAGGAAGGTGAACATTTCGGGCAACAAAAGGAGCCTGAAAGTAAAACAGAGGAGGCTCATGTTCTTGTGTTTGTTACATATGAAAGAGGAATTAAGATGCTTTTTGTAGCTGCCAAGCGAGTACTATCTCCACCAGGGGTGGAAGGGGTCTCGTTTTCTTCACCGGACCACAGGAAAATGCTATCTTCACTGGGGCTGAAAGGGGCTTTTCCTTCTTCTCCAGCTAAACAGGTACAGGGTAGAGACAAAAGAAAGCAACAGATGCATGAAGAGGGCCCTACTGAAGGGCAAGACATGGATTTTGTTTTGATTGAGGAGGATGTCACTGATTTGGGCTCTCAAAGCTCAAGACTCAAGGACATGATTATCAAAGAGAAGGGGTCTTAAATCCAAGCCTTATTACTTGACCTTGAGAGGGCCAAATGGATCATCAACTTTCTTGAGCAGGAAAACAAGTGACTGGAAGATAAGCAAGCTATTATGGAGCTACAAATTATTAGAGAAAATGGGCAAGTGGCAAAGAGAAAAAAAATCAAGATGAAATCCTTTGAGCAAGAAATTGAGGCTGACCGAGAATCATGGTTGGAAAGGGTGAACATTCACCTTTAGAATATGGTTGAGAAAGCTAACAAAGAAAAGAAAATGCTATGCCATATGGCTTATCTTACTTAGCTCGCAATAAGATTTACAAGACAAGGGTAAACATGCTAAAAGCTAAGTTAAAGAGAGCCTTGAGGGCTAAGAAAGAACAAGATAAACTTAAAATTTTGGCTGAAGCTTCATTAGCTCAGCAAAGCTCTTAATATGGTTTATTCTTGCCAAATTTGAAGAAATTTTGGGAAATTTTTGTCATTTTACAATTTTGTAATTAAAAACACAGGAATTTTCAGTTGATGCGCAACGCCACCAGCGTTGCGCATTGAGTTGGCTTATTATTTTGTCAAATGGCTTGCAACTTTGGATTCCTCATGAAAAAACGATGAAACCCAGAAAGTTTCATAAAATTTGGAGGAGATCTGGGTCACCTAAAGGGCAAAAAACACCTAAAAAATGCCCTCTCTGCCACTTTTTGGACCCACAAGAACCAGGCTTGGGAGAAATTATATTTGAAGTGGCAAATCAACTCCAAATCAGGAAAGTTAAAGTGTTCCAGAAACTAGATAGGTAGGGCTTTCCAAAAAGCTATCTTGGGCCTGATTTGGTGAAGTGGAAGGCCTCCAAAAGTAGACTTGAAGTGGCGCTACGCATCAGGCTCAGGGCACTGCGCATCAGGGAAATTTTAAATTTTGCCTAAAAACTCAGAATTTCGCCTAGTTTGACTATAAGTTGACTTTTTATCTTCTTCTTAGTAAATTTGTAATGGTTAATGATGTAATATGATGTAAACATGATGAAAAATGACTCGAGGGGGTAGATACATCAATTAGAGGTGGTTTGAGGTTGAATGAATCAGTTTCCATAGTTTTAGAGGCAAGTTGTCCCATTGCCTATTTTCTAGTTCCTAGTTTAGATGTTGTTGAAATAGCTCCTTGACTCATGGATTCAACCCCTGATGGCTAGCATAGGTGGTTTGATGCCTATATTATGTACTTTCTTAGTCATTTGTAAAGGTTGGACTCTTGTGGATGCATTGAGCTTTATTGTAAATCACTTCTGCAGTTTGGCAAGGAAATGAACCAGGGTTTTGCAGCACTCTGTGGGATTCTTGTGGTAATGTGTCTTGGCATTGTTTCTTCCTCTATTATTTAGTTTCTCTTATGTGTATATGTTCCAGCATCTATTTCTTTCTTCATAACTAAGTGAATCAAGATAAATAGGTGGAATCCATTGATATTCAGTGCTCTTCCTTGAGGATACATTTAGTTTTTAATGTTTTCTGTTGTATGAAGAGGACTCATGAACCTTGCATGCCCTCTCCAACTCCTCACTATTCTTAGACTTACCATCACATCCAATTCAAAGTGCCAAAACACCTACCTACCTCGCCCCTCAGAACCTCCTGCAAATCTGAGTTGATTTCCTAGACCCAAAGTTTCCTTCTTCTTTTGATCCAGCAACCAACCATCAAAATCAAACAAAATCGTCTGACCTAATATACCTATCCTAAAATCAGCATTTATTTTCAGTCATCTCAAGCCATAGTTGCCATATTCTAATTGATATTGATAAGGAGAGAGCCCTCTCCCGACCTGGTAGGGCTAACTACCAGGTTAAGCATGGTTTGATGTTACCCTAGACCTGCCTTTTTCAACCTAAGGTAGATTTAGGCACTAACAGAATACAAGGGAGAGATATCAAATGTTTAAACCAACCCATTAATTGAAATTGAGGTAAATATTTGGACTGAAATTGCATTAAAATTAGTTTGAATCTAATTAATAAATCGTCTAATGACTCACCTTCCGTCCTACGTAATTCAGCTAATTGATTACACACATTTTTGTAATAATATCACTGAAATTCATGAAGGAAAATCGGTGAAAATTCATCTCAACTATGTACAGAGGCAACTGGAAGAGATAAGCACAAATCCTTAGCTTTTTCTGTCAACCTAGTTAAAATCCTGCAAATATTATCTTCATCAATATTTAAATTATTGCCACTTAAAATAAATTGAAGGAGATGATTATAAGAAGAAGTATTACCATTATATTTTAACTTAGACAGAATCTTGACTGCCTTTATTAGAGTGATTATTGGAGTAGGTGTATTAAAACAACTCCAAGGAGGTCTTTTAAATGGAGCAATAGTAGTAAGATAAAATTTCAAAGCACAAAATCTTAAAAGAAAACAATATACTATGGCCATCCTTCTAGTGCCAAAAATGTTAATCGAAAAAAATGACCTTTCAACATTTTAAGGGAGACCACCCGGTCGGGAACTTAAAACAATTCCTTTTCTATTGAAATGGTGGTTCTAACTGGTTCAATTGGGTCCAGTTACACTCTCTCTATCTCTACTAGCTTAAAGTAAGAATTTTACCTACCAATAGAGAAGAGACATAAGATAGACTCTTCTTGTTGATCAGGCAAGAAAGTGATGCTTAAGATGACTTTATGGCCTAGCAAAACCACTCTAAAGATTGCCCCTGTATGAGGGGACTTATAGGATACAGAAAGTAGAACTACATGCAAAGTATAATATAAGGTGCATCTAATCCTAGACCTATCTTGATTGAAGGAAGGATTAGTCCTTATTTCAATCAAGAGCAAGCTAAAAGGAGAGGAAAAGAAGCAGAAGTACGTTGAAATTGAATAATAATCCTTATTCGAGAAAATGTATACAAATAAATGCCCATTAAATAGTTAATAGACATCCAACTGCAAACATCTCTAATTCCTAATAAAACATATACGTAAGTACAAAAATATTCATGCCACAATACTAAAATAGTTCAAATACATGACATGTAGAAAGTAGAGCATCTATAATATTAAACTATTAGATAGCTAGAAGCTCAAGGAGATAAAGGTTTGTCCTTATACAAGTTCAAGTTTCAAATCTCATTTTTTATTAACCCTACAAGATAGCTTGACCATATTCTAAATGATAATTTAAGTAAGAAGTCAACAATAGTGCTGAAAAGCCATATACCTACTCATACTCCAAAAATGAATTTGAAATCTGAAGAATTTATTTTCAATAATAGATCAGGCCATAATGTTGTACATCTAATTACATAAATAAATCTTATTATAAAAATGAATCAATTACATAAAACACCAGAGAATTACAAAAGTGCAGGTCCTCTGCTATCTATAAATCGATTCCCTGTCTGCAGAGATGGATCTGATCTCACTACAATAGTGCAAATGAGTCTCAACTCCTTCTATACAAACATGGTGTAAGCTCTAGTATTACTTTGCCTCTTTTCTCTAAGATTTGAATCCCCTTCTCATAATCAAAGATGGGTATTTATACATAGTGGAAATATTAACAATCCCTCTCTATTTCTCAACAACTGAAACAAAATGATTCCTTCGGTTGGGGTTCTGGCCAAATGTAGATAGTGAATGTGGAACATATTTCTCAGTTTGGTTTGCACATATAAATATGGTCTCGCTTGTCTCTTGATGGTTTCGAACCAATAAATGAAATTACATGTGAGGAACAACCGATTCAAAAAATTTCTTTTATTACAATATCCCTTTACCATCTGGAGGAATTTCGTTGTTGATAGACTGGATCTATTTAAATACTAGCCTTAATCATAAATAATTATTATAATAAAAAGCCTAAATATCCATGGTTTAAAACAAACTCTAATTATTCCCAAAACCAATAGAAAAAACAAGCATGTTTTTCAATTAATATGACAACGGCCCTAGAAGTGACAAGTGGAAAGCGTTGAGTGGTATCAAAGAAATGGATATCGTAACTTTTAACAATGGGAACAAACAAAAAACGTTGATACGACGATATCGGGAGGCTCTGATATCGAGTAGACGTGATATCTTATTGAACTCATTTTAAATAATGTATAGAGTCTAGATATCAGAGGTGAGTGGAATTTAGAAATCAGAAATCAGAGGGAGATGATTATCGAAGGTCGGAGAACAGAGGGAGAGGTTATATTGCTATCAGAATATCGGTGGGATTGGCATATTAGAATGTCATCTATCAGAGGGATATGAATATCGGAGTTTGGAGTAGTGGCACATTGGGATATCGGAGTTCGGAGGAAGTGTTGTATTGGTGTTTTTAAAATGTGTCTCAAAAAAGAAATCTCTGATATGCATTATCTCTAATATGCAAGAGTAATGATATGGAAGTGGGTCCTCCCTCCAATAAACTACAACCACTGTTAAATGGGCCCAAGATGTATGATATCGGGGATTTTGAAAGCAATCTTCTAATATCAATAAGTTCCGAGGTTTTGATATGTTACAACCACTTTATCCGAATACCACATATGCTTTATAATATAAGTCAAAGCCAATATTTGGAAAATAAAATAATATAGCCATTATTAATGAAGATCTTGGTCTTGGGGGATATTTAATTAATTATTAATTAAAATTAAAAAATAATAATATTTACAAATAAATAATAAAAATAATGTACATTTTATAGGTTTTATACTGCCAAGACAGTGAAAAATATCCAATCTTCAATTAGGGGCCATTTACAAACCAAACAATAAAATGAGATCAAATGAGTTTTTGATGGGAAGACAAAAACAGATCAAACTCATTGAAGGCATCTAAACCCATAAAAATCAGAAAGTGACATGACCAAGTTTCAATCAAAGGGTCCCCATAATGAGAATTAAGTGAATAATGAGGGGGTTGTGTTTTTACCACAACATAAGGTCATGCCATTTGCTATGAATCGAGAAAGTTGAAAGAGCATAAAAAGAATTATGCTACTCATGATATGGAATTAGCAGCTGTAATTCATGCATTTAAAATGTGGAGATATTAGTTAATAAAGATAAAATTTGAACTAAGAATAGATAATGTTAGTCTCAATTATCTATTTTATCAACCTAACTTAAATGTTAGACGAGCAAGATAGTTAGCATTCATTAGTGAGTATGACTTTGGGATTTCACAAATTAAAGGGAAAGAAAACAAGATAGTTGATGCTTTAATTAGAACTTAATCATATATGTGCTACAACATCAATCAGTTGGTTAACAAACCTAGTTGAAAGGGTAAAAACAAATCTAAATTCAGATTTGGAGCATCTAAAAATTAAATAAAAGATGCAAAAAACTTATAAATTGAAAGAAGAAGAAGCTATTTTTTTTATTAATAACTAAGATTTTCTATAGTTAAATGGAAGAATTTATATACCAAATGAGGTAAATTTGAAAATTTTTGTATTATATGAATTACATTGAACACCGATAGCTAGGAATCCTAGTTATAAAAAGCTAATTACAATATTGAGAAAGGATTTTTATTGGCCAAATATGAAGAATAAGATAAATTAATATGTGGAAATATGTCTTGAGTGCCAGCAAGTTAAGGCATCCCATCAACATCATGTTGGTTTTTTACAGCCATTACCCATTCTTGAGGGGAAATGAGAGACTATTTTGATGGATTTTATTACTAGGCTTCCAAAGACTAGGAAACAACATGATGCCATTATGGTTGTAGTTAACAAAATCAGCAAGGTAGCACACTTCATTCTTGTCAAATACAATTTTAAGGCTATAAACATTGCAAAAATATTTATGAGGGAGATTTTGAAACCTCATGGAGTACCTAAGATTGTGATTTCAAATAGAGGTGCTAACTTCACCTCCAAATTTTGGAAAGGATTTTTTGAAAATATGGGAACCAATTTAAACTTTAGTACATCCTATTGTTCTCAAACTAATGGTAAAACATAAAGGAATAATCAAATATTAGAGGACATGTTAATAATGTATTTGTATACAAACTAAATGGGAGGATTACTTGCATTTAGCTGAATTTGCTTATAACAATGGATATAAGACCTCTTTAAAAATGAGTCCATTTGAAGTCATGTATGGGAGAAGATGCAATGCACCATTGAGCTGGGATCACCCTGAAGATAGATTGATGCTAGGACCAGAAATGTTAAGAGAAATGGAAGAGATAGTCAAACAAGTTAAACATAACTTGAAAATAGCTCAATATCATCAGCAACATTATGTAGATATGAAGATAACTCGTAAAGAATTCAATGTGGGAGATCATGTATACTTGAAGGTAAAACCTAAAAAAATTACACTTAGGATTGGTAACTATTCTAAGTTATCTATTAGATATTGTGGGCCCTTTGAAGTGTTAGCTAGAGTTGGACCTGATGCTTACCAACTAGCCCTACTAGCCAACATTAAAATTCATAGTGTGTTTCATGTTTCATTATTATAAAATCATGTACACGATACTTCTCATATTATTGATTGGCATCTTATACATGTGGAAGAAGAGGGAGATTTCCTAGCAGAACCACTATGTATTCTAGACCGGAGGGTTGTTACACTTCAAAATAGAGAATTAGTGAAACTGAAGGTTTAGTGAAAAAATTTCACTCCAGAAGAAGCTACCTAGGAATTGGAGGATGCTTTTAAGAAATATTATCCTTCTATGGATTATATTTTGAAATGGTTTCCAAAATAAAATATTGATTGAGACACTAGGATGTTGTCAAATAAGCAGGGGAGGATGTGATATCCCCCAACTTAAGGATTTCATTGTAATTGCATGTGTATAAGTTTAAATTTGATTTAGTGTGCTACACTAAGAGACATATAGATATTTAATTATTAGTAATTTTACTGGTAATAACTAATGTACATTTGTTGTTTGTAAAGTTGTGCTTATGTTTTATTTTATGAATAAAAAACAAAAACTAGGAAATTAATGGTTGAAGTGAAAAGGGTTGCAATTTACTTTAGAAATTATTTTATCCATTAGCAAGTTCTTGACATCTAATCTAGTTGATTATATTTAATTATGAATTTATTATATTGACTAATTTAATGTTTCCTAGAAGACAACAAGTTGTCTTTAGAAGTGGGAAACAAGAGCTCATTAATGAGTAGCTAACTACTTGCCACCTATTGGTTAGGTGGAGGCAATTGATAACAACACAAAAGAGTGGTAGATGGATAATATCTCTAGATTTTTCTGGCTTTTGTCTAATAATTTTCTGGAGGAGAACTGAAGAGACTAAAGAAAAGCTGAAAAAGGGATATAGAAAAAGTATTTGCAGGCATAATTTCTCAGGGGGACTAGCAGAAGTTGTGTCAAGGTTGGGAGGAGTCAAGTGCTTGACTCTAGTTTCCCAAGAAAATTTTAAGTCAGCATTTCTAACTTTATTTTAGTATGAAAAAATTGTTTATTCAGTTCTATTTAAGGTTAAATTATATTCTCTAGGTAAAAGTGAAATAAAAATGAATGGCTTATTTATGGAATATGAATTTATGAATTACTTCTGTTTATATTTTTTACTGTTGTATTCAAATGTTATACTACAAATATCTATATATTATCTATCATATCTATCTATCTATCTAGTTCTATCTATCTATTATATATATATATATATATAGTATAATATAGTATATATATATTAGTAAACTTATTTAAGAAGACAATTCCTATAGAGTTACATCTTGTCTTCATTAATGAGGAATATTGTAGTAGAAGTAATAGAAGAACGTTATTTTACAGTAGTGATCAATTGGATTGATATAGTTATTGTAAAAGTGTTAATATACAAGAGATTATTAATGCATGAGGATACACAATATATGTTTAGACATAGGGAAATAATATAAAAGAAATATAATGAAGGAACTTGTAAAAGAAAATGACAGGTTAAAAAGTAGTATACTATTTCATCCATTTATGTATATGTTATACTTTTGTTTTATTGTACAGATATGTATAAACTATATGCATATATATGTGTGCGCATGTATTCATATTGCAATGAAATGCTAGAGCAACAAAAAAAACTTGATACGTATAATATCTACAATTGTTACAATACTAGAGAGAAATATACTAGTTGTAAATTGTACAACATTGATTAAAGGTACAGTCATCAAATTATAGTAAGAGAAACCGATTTTTTTTAAGTAACACTATATAGACATGAAATTAAATAATACAAAAGACAAAGAATATTTTAAAAACCATACATGAGTACAAGAGTTTGTATGAAAAATGTGTTTAAGAAAAATTTCTACAAAATGTATATAAATATATAAAGTTATAAAGACAAGTTCAACTATAGAAGGACCTAGAAAAGATGTCTTTCACAAAATATAATTTATGATGTCTGTACTGAGATTTTAAGTAGGCATCATTTCCTATTAACATGACAAAAGCTAAATTTCCCAAGGAAAACTATATTTTCCATGGTACTCGACATAATGAAAATAAAAAATAAATTAGTAAGACAATAGATATTGTCTCCATTGAAATGTGTTTTCATGTTCATGAGAACCCAAAAAAACTGAATTGCATTTCCAACATGGAGAAAAGATTGAACCGTAAGTTAAGAATTGAAAGTTCTAGAGTGACCCAGACGTTGCTCAGTTTCAAGAAGTATGAAATGAGGACTAACTGAAGAAAAAAAATAGAGGAATTCTAGTGGTTATTGTTGGTAATGATAGAATCATTAATAATGAAAAATTGAAATGATAAACCCCTTCTAGAATGAGGTAAATATTATACTTGATGTGGTCGGTGAACTACTCTGGGACCTTGTTTGATACATGAAAATAAAAATAATGAATGAGAGTTATAAAGAAGAAAAATTATGCACTCTGGAAAAAGACTAGAGAAAATTAAAAAAAATAGATAACACTTGTGTAAGAAAATTGGAAACATCATTTCTGATTGAAAAGAGAACTAAAAATATGACTAAATAACAACCTTGAATACATAACAATTTAGTTGAACAACACAAAAGAAACAAAATTATGAAATGTTGAATAGTAATGATCCTACTATGAGATTATTTGTATTTGGTTCAAATATATATGAAAAAGATTAGTATGTGTTTTAGTGATCGATTTAAGTAGTGTAGTGATTCAGTTTCAAGGTTTAGTGTTTTGAAATCGATAGAAATCTATGCGCAGGTTATCTAAAGAGAAAGCACATATATACGCAGGTACATCTCATAGTAGTAGAGTATATATTGTAACATAACATTGACCAGGGTTTTCTATGACATGATTTGGTTTATGTGATCAACAATAAGTGGTTTGGCATTCCGATGAAGAGTATATAGTGATTTGAGATGATCTAGTTGCTCTGGTTGTTTGAGATTCGGTAATTGGTTTATTCAATCATTTGATGATTTAGTTGGTTTAGTGATTTGATACAATGATTGGTTTTAGTTTTTTATTTGATATCAAGCTTAAATTATGGTAATGGGTCTAGTCTAAAAATTTGATGAAAAGTGGCCTATAGGTTGTAATATTTTGAGTTAGGTGGATCTAGTATGAAAATTATGAAACATGGTCCACGAAAGTATTGAGGGTTGGAGCCTTCAGTGAGAAATTTGAAGCTTCATTCCAGTGGTAGCTGGTATATATGATTAGGGGGTTGGAGCTCCCTTCTGGTGGGTGTCAGTAAACGAGATTAGGGGGTTGGATCTCCCTTCTACTGGGTGCTAGAGATTGAGAGAAGGTTGTAGCCTTCTGCAAGTGGGTGCCTACGTTTTGGTATGAGTTTGTGCCAGTACAATATTGTAAAAACAAATTCATTATAAAAAACGATGAAGACAAAGAAGACAATAGCAGTGGTTTTTTTGTACATTGGGTTTCCACCTAAAACTATCGATGTTCATGTGTGTTGATTATGTGTGATGGTTTATTCTGTTCTTATTGCAAATGGTTACTATTTAATTAATGCCTGATGAAATACTGATACAATGGATCAAGTTAAAAATATGATGAATTAACTTAGAAGTTAGCTAACTAGATATATGCTAGTTGTCTTCATAATGGTCATGTACATATGTAGGTTTACTTCATTATAGTAGTGTACAAAAATATGAATAAGAAAAGAAATGTTTAAGTGAGTTTTTAAAATACTGCTTCACCCCCCCCAGTTTTCCCGCAAACCTGTAGAATGAAAACATTCAAATGAATCAACATTTGCAAGAATCATTGTACAATAAAGAATATTGATATCGAATATTGATGAATATTGATGAATTGTTTGATCGGAAATAAGTGTGCACCCAGGAGTGTAATGATGGATCAAGTCTTATAGATCTAAAATTACTACACACTAAATAATCTGCTTATTAGTTGATAGATATGTGAAGATGATGTCATGATGTTTGTATTTTACAATGTATGCTGAGATTTGGGTTTGATTGATGTTATGTTGTGCAGTGAAGGTATGATCCAATAGTTACAGATATGTACGTAGGTTTTCTTCAGAAATATCATGTACATATGCGATCTACTTTTGGGTAGTCGTGTATCAATTCTGCAATATGGATAGATGTGTACACATGTATGCTTCCTAAAAGGTGTGTAAATACGCAGTAGTGTCTTATAATGGTCACATACATATGCTAGGGTTTGTCTGAATATGATGTCTGATCAGTCTTGTTATGTTTACTACCACCTGTCGATGAAGTCTTTCATGATAAATCTGTGTTTCACAGTACTAGTTGAAGTTAAACTGATTATGTTATGAAACGTTGAATAGTAATGATGTTGCTATGAGATGATATGTACTTGGTTTAGAGATAAGTGAAAAATATTATTTTGTGTTTCAGTGATTGATTTCAGTAGTGCAGTGATTCAGTTTTAGGGTTCATTGTTTTGAAATTTGTACGTGGGTTATCTAAATAGAAAGCACATATATACGCGGGTATATCTCATAATGGTAGCGTATATATTCTGACATAAGATTGATCAGGGTTTGCTGTGATATGATCTGGTTTTTGTGATGAACAATAAGTGGTATGACATTCTGATGAAGAGTATACAATGATTTGAGATGATCTAGCCGCTTTGGTTGTTTGAGATTCAGTAATTGGTTTATTCAATGATTTGATGATTAATTTGGTTCAATGATTTGATACAGTGATTGGTTTTGGTTTTTTATTTGATATTGGGCTTAAATGATGGTAGTGTTTCTAGTCAAAAATTTGATGAAAAGTGGCCTACAGTTTGTAATGTTTTGAGTCAGGTGGATCTAGTATGAAAATTATGAAATGTGATCCACTGAAGTATTGAGGGTTGGAGCCTCCATTGAGGAAGTTGAAGCTTACTTTCGGTGGTAGCTGGTAAATTTGATCAGGGGGTTTGATCTCCCTTCTAGTGGGTTTCGGTAAATGAGATCAGGGGGTTGGAGCTCCTTTCCAGTGGGTGCTAGAGAACAAGAGAAGGATGTAGCCTTCTATAGGTGGGTATCTATGTGCTAGTATGATTGATATCTTTTTACTTCATGGATGCATACATAATTTCATATAAAATAGCATGTAACCAAGTAACTTAAACACATGAAAAAGAAGTGAAAATCATAAAGAAACCATGAGATCAAAGGCACACAAACGATTTGATTATGGAGTTCACCTAATATGGGATACGTCTCCAAGACCTACTCAAAGTTGGGATGCATATTTCATTAAATGGAAGAAAAAATGAATTACAGTCAACTTTACATAAATGACCCTTATACCTTTGATCTCAGTCATGGATGAAAAATGCAAAGATTAGCTACAAAAACACACATCACCACTGAATTCGTGGCAAGAAATCGTGTTAAGAAACTATAAGCTTAATCCCTTTCTAACATTGTCAAAATATGGACCCTTGGGAATCTTTTAGATTCCCCTAAAGATTACTTTCTTGAGATGGGAAAAAAATCTGCTGTTTGGATGAAAATTCTGAGCACACCGCTGTATTTCTTGTGAAATTCTGAGAAAAATGACTATAAAGTCAAAATCATTCTACCTCTGTCAAAAATCAACTTCCAAGGGAATCTTTAGATTCCTTGAGCATCAAAGAATATTCCTATAAGATTCTGTCTCGAAAAACATGCAAGGAATGGTCCCACCTCAACCACTGTGTCAAGGTTCTACCCACACTGAACTTCATGCTATTCCACTCCTGGTTTCATATGGCCTTTGATGCACCCCCTTGGTGAAACATTAAGGTTCATTTTGATAATAAAATGTGGTGGAGTTTCCCAAGCCCGTGACCGGGAATTTTGGTTGGCATATTAAATATGGTAGTGGCGATTATCGATTCCATACCTGTCACACCATTTTGTAACTTGTTGAATTGACGGTTAGTGTTGTTTTGGAGTGTTATTTGTTGGGCAGTTAAACATATACAGCTGTGAGTTGATAATTGGTGGAAGGCACGTTTAAGTTTTACAGTTGGAGCATGGTTGGCATATAACCGTTGGAATATAATTTTTGTTTTTTGGTTGGGCTGCCACAATGGGAGACGTTGTAGTGTTTTTGGAGCACAAGTGTACCAAAAGACACCCACTTAGCAGTGGATTGTTCCCTTCAAAGAATCACAATCATAATTGGTGTTGTTAGTGGACAAACTTAAATAAACACAACATTGTAAATATTGGAAACAATGCATACATGAACATAATCTAAATAAAGAGGTACATCAACAAAACAATGCTCAAATGGAGCAAACACATCAATAATATATGGAAAAATCTCCCTTTATTGATTGCTGGTGGTAGAGGTTGAATACAATAGATGAATCTTAGACACGTAAAGAGAATTCTTTGAGCTATAGAGCTCAAAAATCCTTAGCAAGGTGTTTCTTTCCTCAATCTCTTTGCAAGTTTCTCCTCTATCTCAAAGAAGTGTGAAGACTCCAATGGTGTATTCCTCTTCTCTCACTAAGATGATGGGTTGCTTAGAAGCAATATGACCAACATGCTAGTTCTCTTCACTTCTTTGGCTTTAAGAATGCAATGGTGGTTTGCTCAAACAAGAATTTGACCAGCATAACAATGTTTGATACTTTGGTTCTCCCATGGCCTATTTATATAGATTGCTTTTGAATCCTTCTTCCCTCTCTTGGTACATGTATGATAAAGACACATGAGTAGGACAAGAGGATTCTATTGAGGGCTGCATATCTCCAAGGTGACTTGAATTCGTCTATACTAGATGACCTCATGCCAGAGAATCAAACTTAAGTGTGTAAGGTGGTCATGGATCATTGATTCATCCTTTTTTTCTACTGCACGCGTGTTTTTTTTGAAGAAATATATGCACGAGCTTAATTTTTTTCCTTTATAAACTTTGGACCTGAGGAGAACTTTGATTTTTTTAAACTTCATAATGTTTCGGCTGGAAAAATGTCCACTTGTGCATTTTGCTGGACACTTTTAATGTATTTTGGACTGTACTAACAGGTGTACATTTTTTTGGTGTTAATAGTTTCTCCCTAATGTATGAGCTTAGGAGAAAACGTATAGCTAAAATACATCAAGTTTTCATTTCTTATGGAGGTTCTAATCAAATTTTCTAGAGAGACGATAGCTTGTTGTGAAGATGAGTAGATAAAAACCCCTTGAATGAGTATCAATGATACCCATGCTCTGATTAAGACCTACAAAATATGGTGTGTCTATATGAGGTAGGCATGTCCCATGCTCGTTATGATGGCTTATCAGAACTGATTACAATCGGACAAAGACTGATTTTTGTCCTATCAACGTGGTGGTTGTTGACATGTTGATAGCCGATGATGATAATTGTTGATGCCCTCAAGGGCTCTTTTTGGTCAAATAGGCGGAATATGGTTTCCCTATGCATAACCTCAGTGAATCATTGTTAATGGGTGTTGTAGTATGCATAGGACTTCAGCTGTGGGTACCTACCCCGTATCATAATGTAAGCACTGTTGAATTAGGTGTTTAGTGATGCAGGGGTCTTCGATTAAAAGAATGAACTGCAATAGTAACTAAGTACGACACCACCTTGACACGAATGCTTGAGTTGATGTCGAATGTTGAGGGGATCGATGAAATCATTGGGAAGTAATGGTTCCAAATGTGCCACCTGAGGATATCCCTATTGGGGGGCGGGAGTATCCAAGGTACTACCTCTTTCCTTGAATAAATTTGTTGAAGTCAATAGGAAAGGGGTGTCAACTGCCCGAAATGGTGAGTTGGGAAATCAATGTGAGATATGAATAGATTGTAATAACTTGGGTCAGATAGGCATGATAGCAAGAGCTATTAATATAGAAGGAATCTATGGATAGTTATCCTGAGGTCGGAGTTTGATATGCAAATGGCGTTGGTCAAAACATGCTTCCTGATGGTCCTGGAGTCGGTAGGATTTCCAGGATAGGTGTGAGTGGTTTTTGATGGACGTGTTAAATGTGGGGTTATTTGCTAGTGAGTTGTTACCAAAGGTGATTAGAGACTGTCGGGCGGCAAAAGCCATGAACTGTAAAAAATGTGGATGGGAGATTTTTTTTTGAAAAAATATTTGTACAATTACCAAAAGAATAGGGGGTGGTTTGGATGTACATCTAGGAAGACGAGTGCCCCATGATGGAGGTAACTTGTATAGAGGTGTGGTGTATCTGCTGAGGCCGGGAACCCCATTGGTTGGTCTCCGTGTTAGGGTTGATGAGGTAGATGATGTGATACAAATGGTCTATTGTAATATGGGTGGATGGTAGGCCCAGTGTAGCATACGATGGTGCATGTGTTTCAATCTGTTTATGATCAAGGATGGAAGCCTGGGAATAGGGGAGGAAAGCATGGTGAAAAGAAGAGAATTATGAGGTTGATCTTCGATACATCTGTGTAAAATGACTCTTGGGTCTTGGGGGGTTAACATGGATACCAATAGTGTGAAGGGGATTATGAACTGGGGTGATCCATGAAGGTGGGGCTCTATCGACCGATGTGGATGCTTACCATGTGAAGATAGAAGGTGATTGTAAACGTGGTTGAGATGGTGAACCCTGTGGTTAATTCCAAAGATGTGATGGTAGGATATGCAAGCTAGTGGAGGAATCCTATCATGCTGAGTGGAGGATGATACTTGAACTTTCGATTGCCACTGGGGGAATGAACTTGCTGTAAAGGTGTTCATATCCTGCAAATTTGAAATCCAATACCCCAAGTGAAAACACCCATCTATCAAAATATGAAAACTATAAAGAAGGATGTACCAAAAACATAGGAAGGCACACCTGATTAGTTCTCTGAATTAGTGAAGTTGACGTTTCTCTTTCTTAATTGGGTAAGAATCATGCCATGTGTCAGTGTGGTGCTCTATGATTGAAGGGTTGATACCAAGTATCTTAGAATATGACCATGTGGAAATGTCCCTATATTCTAGAGACAGGGCTTTGTAGGAGGTTACCTCTTTTGGGGAGCATGTTGGCACCATCGAGATCTCTTCAACAATGACAGGTTTGTTTGAAATATTCACCTTGATGGTAGGTTAAATGTTAGACATGTTCCCTTCCTCAAATGAATCAAGTGTTGGGATGGGATTTTTGAACCAATCGACCTTCCCTGGTGGGAGGAAATATTTTGATTCAATAGCATAGATATCATGAGTTTGTGTCCTGCTTGGAGTAAATGTTTTTTCAAGTAGAAAAAGTGAACAATGGTGCATGGCATCCCAAGGATGTTTATGTTCTTTCATGGCTTATAGAATATCTTCATCTGAGTTAAAAATATTATATGATGTTGACTTGGGGTGTGCTTAGTCTTGAGGGTGGATATTAGGCCTAGCTGCACTGTTCAACAGGAAAGAATATGATTCAGTGGTTGGTGCCATAGAACCTAGCAAAGTTGAAAAAATGCAGATAGGTTAGGTCTCCACCATTAGTGATGATACCATTGGTGAGGTGTATTTTGCAGTCTCGACACCAAAAAATGATGAGCAAACAACTTTATCCATGTCAAATATCGTTAGGTGAGAATTGGTGGGGTCAATTGCGCCTAGAGAGGAAATTAAGGATTTCTATTGGGTTGGGCATGTTTCCAAGACTTATAATGCTAACATAGCTGATGGTGATTGTGGTAAGTTGTCGACTATGTTGTAGTTATGAGAAGCTTTCAAGTTGTGTCCTGTGCGTCGTAAGGGTCCTTTGACCAATTTAGGCATGGATTATACAAAAGGTCAAGGGATGGTCAATGACCTTGTAGTTAATTCCATAGCCGAGGTGGACAGATTGGGCTCTAGGGGAGCTTCATAAATTTGATTCCTTATTTGAGAAAGGATATCTTCCCCCATCATGAAAATATCGTGATTAGGAGCGTTATGGATGTTGCCTCTAGATGGATGAGTTTTGGGAATTTGTTGCTAGGTGTTAACAACTCCCTAATGGGGGAAGGGGTCCAGCATCAATGTATCTTGTTGACTGCCTTGCACCCTAATGTCTTGTATCTTAATTAATTCAGGAATTTGAGGACATTGGTGGGTATAATGACCGTACTCTCCACAGATAGAACATGCATGATTAATCCAAAGACTAGTATTCTTACCCTGTTTCTATGCGTTATTGTTGACCGTAACCTGGTTTTAGTTCCAATTGGGGTTATCCCTTCTCGGTGCCCTTGGGGTTTGCTGTTCATTTCTACCCCCCACCCCCCCCCCCCCCACCCTGACTTTCTCCCTTTTGGCTTTATTTTTGGTTTTGTCTTAGCAGCATTGGAAGGATTAATTGATTTCATTTTTTCCTTCTATTGTTGTTGTGAAGCGAGAGAAGGTTGCACTAGATTCAGTTGTGCATTATTTTATGTTGGTGGGATGTTCTGTTGTTGTGCTATGAAAGGAGAATACTAGTTTCCTTGTCCCTATTTAATGTACTGACTCGGGGGAGTGGATGTCATGTCTATATTCCTAGAGGAGTATTGGTTCCCCTGAGGGGGAAGATATGAGCCTTGTTGACTATGTTCTGCATAGGTGCGGGTTGATCGTTATAGTAACCTGTATGTTGAAATGGTGGCGCATTATGCGTAGCATAATATTCTTATCCATTGAATGACCCAGGGTTTTGGTAGTTTTTTTGTCGTGATTTTGGGATAGGGACCTAATTAATCTATTGGCATTATTGGATGTGCTTGGGATCTCTTTATAAGTTTGCAGGCACAGGGCATCTAGAAGCACCTGATAAATGTACCCAGACTAGGTATAAATAAGCTCGAGCTTCTGGGCTTTACTAATGGCTTCTTCCTCAGTTTGCGGGGATGAATTTTCGACGTCCCTAGAGATTTTAGATATGAGGGATCTCAAGAATATGTCCAGGAGAACTTTATATTCAAACTAGGTTTTGCACAGGCCATGACGTTTTTGCCATTCACGGAAATTGTCCAAGATGTGAGTAGCAGGTGTTTGTTTGAAGTTGGTGAGGAGTTCCAGACCCGAATCGTGGTGGACCGGGAGCTAGAAGAAGGTGAGGAAAGTAGTAGCTAATGAGATCAAGTTCCCATGCAACACAGAGGGCTGGTCCACATGCCATTTTGTAGTGGGCCCAGTTAGGGTGCCTTGAAATATTCGTAATCTAATAATATCTTTTATGATGCTATTAGATGAGCACCATAGGTGAAATGTCATGATATGGTTTCCTGGGTCTTTGCCCTATTTTCCCTCAAACTTTGGAATGTCTGAAGGGAGATTGGTGGGCATAGTTGGCCAATTTTGGCCATGGGCGATCGAGTCATTGGTTAGCTTGCTTAAATTTGGTAGGTTTAGCGAGGCTAAGAACAAGATCTGTGCATTACTTGCCATCGTAAAATGATTTTGGACAGCTATATGCAACAGAGTCCTATGTGGGGATGTCATAAGAGAATTACCTCAATGGGTATCTCGGGGAATGTTCGGAGGAGAGGTGTGTGTGCTCCCAAATGGGGTAGCATGTGGGGATCCTTTTGGAGTGGTGAAGGGTGTACTTTTCCGAGGAGGAGTTCAGAGAAAAGATCCACCAATAATGGAAGACCCAGTAATGGTGGTTGAGTGATATCCTCTCTGCCTAAATGGTGGCAGTCTTGACACACCTCTCAGCAATGGAGGGAGGTTTAAAAAATGTCTAGATCGATGGGGAGCCATGGGGTCCCCTATTGTGTCGATTTAGAGTGTGCTACTTTGTGCATGGTGAGGGAAGGAGATAAATATCAATGTAATTGGATCACATACATAAAACAAAGCAAAAATATAAATGGTTTATTTTCCTTTAATTTAAACTATGTGATAAAAAAACAAGAAAAAGGTTTTTGTTCGTTGCGTATGATAAAAAATCCTATGTAGACTTCATCATCTTTTCCACTCCCAAAGTAACTGACCCTTGCAGAGATATCTTTTGACGCCTTCCAGCAGTCAAATAATAAACCAAGGTAATGGTAATGAGGCTCAAATGATGGCTGCACTGTGACTGATAGGGAAATGATGTCCTAGATTTGGTCACTAAGTACCTTTGTCCCACGTGAGCATTTGAGTCTTTAGCTTCTTGGTAGTTAGTTACCAGTACCGAGCACTGGTGATCTGAAAATCACCCTTGAGTGACCTTAGTTAATTAATTATTGAATGAAGGCATTACAGACTCATGTGCTGAGGTGTGTCTATGTCATTTTAGGCAACGGATCGATCAGATTGCAAAATACATAGACACTTGGAAAATGGAAAACAGCAAGAGAAACGCAGTAAGAAAATACAAGAACACAACAAATTAATAAGGAGTTCACCCTATCCTCCAGGGCTACATCTCTGGTCCAGCTTTCAGTGGTGGCCTTCTTTTATTGTGTCTTTAAAGTAGATAATTACAATGAGGAGCTCAATCTAAGTCTCCTGAAACAGAATTGCTTGGCAGGGCGGTTCTTGGATTCCCCAAGCCACTAGAGTGCACAGGATCCTTTCCTTACCAACTCTTGACCTCTCTAGTCTTTAATGGGAGGAGCCCAATGTGGTGCTCAATTCCAGACAAATCCTCTCAGGGATTTCTCGATGTTGCCTTATGCTATAGGTCAACTCGGCTCTCTATCTTTTCTGCTCTTTGCTTCACTGTCTCTTCATTTCTCTGTCTTCATCTTCTTTTCTCTGGTTCTTCCTCTCGGTGTCCTCTATTCTCTGTCTCTGCTCATGGATTTAAATCCAATCGATCTCAGGACTGCTTGTTTCCTCTTCTGCCCCTATCGGATCACCTGTTGCTACTCTCTTGGACTTCCTTGTTTCTGCGTCATCATCAATGGCTCACAGGGAGTGGCCACTTGGTCTCCTACAAATTGCGCCAGCTCTTCCTCGTTGGTTTGGTTTTTTGTTTACATTGTGGAATGAGTCATCCGCCATCTCAGCGGTCAAATCGAACTTCAAATCCTTATAGATTGCTGTGTAATCCCCTGCCAAATCTGGTTCCTCCATCGGGCGTGATCTCAGCCATTAGATTTGGAGCCCCCAGATCCGACATCATTTTCTCATTTCGTGCGGTTGACTTGCTCGACCGTTAGCATGCAATGAGTGGCGGTTTTCTCTCTCCTTTGCCTGCCACGCATCGAGCGCTGAATGAAATTGCTAGTTTTCAGCCAAATCTGCTTACCACCTAAGGGTGCCCATGATATACTGTTGGTTTTGGAGCGCAGGTCCCGCCTTTAGCCTTTAGCGCTTTCCCCACATTTTTCTCGGCTTCCATGCGACCGAGCGCTTAGGGCCTCTCCTTCTCGAGGGGTTTTACCCAGCGATGAGCGCTAATCGTGCATCAGAAATTCCCTCTATTTCTTGATCCAGGCTTCCCAAGTGCTAGTTTTGCCTCTTGCGTGATCTCCATGGGCCTTGATCAGCACACTTTGACTGAGGTCCTTGTCATTTCTTGCTGGCTGCCAACTACCATAGTTCAGAGGTCTTCCTAATCACTCTGTGCTCTTGAATTCAAAGTTTTGTCCTGATTTGATACAGTCATGGTGCTGTGATAATTTACATGGATTCAATTTGGATCAACTGGATGGGTCAAGTAGCCCCAAAGAGTACCGCATGCACTGGACCTAAGTCGAACCCCCTTTGAATTAGGTCTCTGCCATGCTCAAGTATTCTTTTTTGTGGGATGATTGAAGGATTTTAAGCTCCCTAGAAAGGAAACAACTATGTTTCAATGGTGTAACATGACCATGACAGCTTATGAGAAGCTTACCCCAAATGGTCCTAAGCTGAACTATAATTTTTTTGGTGGCCCCTATGGGGAAATTTAATTGATTCAAGTTATGGTTGTTTTTAAGGAGTCTTAATTCACATATGGAGTGATTTTGCAAGCCAAAATACACTCTACGTACCCAAAGATCCAAAAAACTAGAGCCTTTCTTGAGTATAAAGCGTATGAAGGCTTAGTGGATGATGCAAGTGAACATACAAAGTGTGATAAGATGTGGATATGCGATGATCCTTTTCATTATACTTCTAATTATGCTAAGTGTTGATTGTTCCTTGCATGCAAAAAAGAAATATATTTGTGGATTATGGGGCACTTACATTTTTCCTATTAAACTATGTGGAGATTAAAAAGGGAGATCGAAATTCAAATGTTTTCGAGAAGGTTTTCATATGCAATCCTAGGTTCTTCTAAGAGACACAAGGGATGTAGAGATTACTTACTTTCTCTATTAAAATTTTCTCCTAGTCCCAAAAACTTATTTGGTTAGTAGAAAGATTTGTGGATAATGGGCCTCTTACTTCTTCACTAATTAAGCTATGCAATTTCCAGAAAATTTAAGCAAAACAGTTTGAAAAACATATTTGGAATTTGGCCACTTTATTTTCTCCCTAATTAATCTATGTGCTTATTTGCAAATACATAATGAAAAATACTCTAATTGCTTCACCAATTATGGTTCTAAAGCGACTAGAAGTATTAAACAGAAAACAATGAATGTAGAGGTGAAGGAAATTCACTAAAGGTTGCCAATCACCTGAGAAAAGAGGAAAAATATAAGGTTTTTTGTGATTTCTGTTGGCCACGTGGTTTTGCAGACACAGACATGTGCTCACGTGTGTTAGAGAAAAAGGGTTGCGGGCCACGACTGTCAGAGAAAAAGGCGGGCAAGCAATGAAGAATAGAAAATTTTTCACTTCCATGGGCTCAGAACAGGTCCTAGGGGACTATAAAATATCCAGAGAGGTGAAGAGCGCCTTGTAGGATGGTTGTGCAGAGAGGAGGTCCTACAAAAACAATCGCTAGATTAATGAAAAAAGAGTAGTATGGTTTCCATTCCTGTTGTAGTGTTTTTGGAGCACAAGTGTACCAAAAGACATCCCGTTAGCAGTGGATTGTTCCCGACAAAGGATCACACTCAAAATTGGTGTTGTTAGTGGACATACTCAAATAAACACAACAATGTAAATAGTGGAAACAATGGATACATGAACATAAACTAAACAAAGAGGTATGTAAACAAAAAAATGATCAAATGGAGAAAACATATCAATAATATATGAAAAAATCTCCCTTTATTGATCGTTGGTGGTAGAGGTTGAATACAATCGATGCACCTTAGATTCTTGAAGAGAATTATTTGAGCTATGGAACTCAAAAATCCTCAGCAAGGATGTTTCTTTCTTCAATCTCTTTGCAAGTTTCTCCTCTCTCTCAAAGAAGTGTAAAGACTCTCCAATGGTGGATTCCTCTTCTCTCACTAAGATGATGGGTTACTTAGAAGGAATATGACCAACATGCTAGTGCCCTTCACTTATTTGGTTTCAAGAATGCAATGGTGGTTTTCTCAAACAACAATTTGGCCAGCATAACAATGTCTCATATTTTGGTTCTCCCATGGCCTATTTATATAGATTTGTTTTTAATCCTTCTTCCCTCTCTTGGTACATGTGTGATAAAGGAAC
This sequence comes from Pinus taeda, assembly GCA_000404065.3. Taxonomy (NCBI): domain Eukaryota; kingdom Viridiplantae; phylum Streptophyta; class Pinopsida; order Pinales; family Pinaceae; genus Pinus; species Pinus taeda. The sequence goes on from APFE030446521.1 coordinate 127,503, forward strand.
ACAAGTAGGATAAGAGGATTCCATTAAGGGTTGTATATCTCCAAGGTGAATCAAATTCGGTTGTACTGGACTAACCTCATGTCAGAGAATTGGCCCCAAGTGTGTAAAGTGGTCCCAGATTGTTGAGTCAACCTTTTCTGCAACCGCACGAATTTTGGAGGATATGATGTGCGTGTACATTTATCAAAGAAATATACGTGTGACCTTAATTGTTTTTCCTTTATAAACTTTGGACCTTAGGAGAACTTTGATTTTTTTAAACTTCATAATGTATTCGACTGGAAAAATGTACACTTGTGCACTCTGTTGGACACTTGTAATGTCTTCTCAATTGTACTAAAATTTGTACAATTTTTTGGCGTTAAAAGGCAGGTCAGCCTGGTTGGTGCAAGTTCAAACCCTACTGACCCATCACATATGGTGCCAATACTTTGTAACGGTTGTGGGCCATGGGTAGGGTCTCGGGTCAGCTACGGGCCCTGACCCATTTATAAATAATATATAATACCATGTTGTTGGAGGGTGGCAGCCCGCCACCCCAATTTTTATATTTTTTTGAATTTCTTAATAATAATAGTTAAAAAAAATTGACCGGATTTTAAGGGTTACTGGAAAAATAAAGGAGGCGACAAATTTTCCCTTTCGCTGGATTTTGTGCGCCGACCGTTTCCCAAATTTTTGCCTTGTTAGTGACTGCCACTAGGCCTAGTTTGACCAAAAATTTGATCGCACATATCTTAAGCATATGAACTCAGATTCGATTGTCCTTCACGTCATTGGAATCAGGATGATGATCACTACGATTTGGTCCTGGTTGGGTGAAATATGAGAACTATGATTTTTGATCTATTATTAGTAACTTCTAAATTATGAGAATTTTTGAAGCCACCTAGATCATTCTTCCCCATTGGGGAGCTTTTGGTCCTCCAAAAGCATGCACACATCCTACACACTGCCTATGTCCTTGTCAAGCCACACTTTCAACATTCGCATTCCATGCAAATCTAGTACATTCTTTGCAATCACATACAAATCCACACGACTCAAACAACCCCATACTTGTCAATAGTTTATAACATACACCATTTGGTCAAGTTTACATCATAATAAAAACCAATACCCTATCTATTAACAAAAGGGACAAAAACATCATTGTTTCTTTAAAAAGCAAAGGGAAACATATCATCACTTTTACAATTATTCGCAAGGCATGATTTACAAAATGCAACCATGAAAAGCTACTATTTTTAGTAAAACCATCTCTTATTGAACAAAGTGGGCCACCATGAATGTGGCGGATTCGCTTGTTGAACATCGTCGCAAACTGGTTTCTTTAAGGGTTCTTTCAGAGCATGGAGTATCTGACACGCAACTCTCTACTGATGTATCTATGTGATGGTTTTTTAGTAGCTAAAGTTTCAGGAAGAATTCATGATTTTCTTGACATTCTTTGAAACTGAGATTTGCTTCTTTGCTATGTACTCATCTAAGAAACTACATACTTTGAAAAGATCCACTTTTTTTTGAATGGGAACATGAGGAAGGCTTCCATCCTATGACATCTTCTCTAAAATTCTACCAAAATATTCTAGACCTATTTTAATGTTAAAATTTAAAAAGTAGTGCCAATGTCGATGAATCAATACTCTGTGTATAATTCCCCTACTTTTCCTTCATTTTATAGAAGGAAAGGCTATGAATTTACAAATTAGACCATCCTTGTGGCGTACCCAAGCTAGGATTGTTAACCCTCACAATAGGTTTCCTATAAAAGTGTTCCTCGCTTCCATGAGTCAATGTATGCATGCATGCTTCTTCTTGGAAAAGCTCCATAGATTATGCATGATAATTTTTCCCATGTTACCACTTTTGAGGCATTATGTTTAATAGTATGTTTTCCCATCGATGATATCAACATAATTTCGATCTCCCGGTTTCTAAGAATTGTATCATAAATTCCAAAAGTAACCAAATTTTCTAGAGATAAGTTGTCTTCGTAACTCAGTTCGTTGGTATCTGAAGCCCATCCTTGAGAGCATGAAATCCATTATTTTTTGCTTGGGATATTTGGATACGAACAAGGCAAGAAAGGGTGTGAATCCATGTTCCCATAGCCTTAGTTTTCAAGCTTGTTAGATCATTCGAGCCCATATATACATGCTTCAAATATTTTTTACATCCATTTGAATCTCTATATTGGAGAAATATTTACCTTTTCCCTTCTCTAGTTGTTGACAAAAAGGTCAAATGTCTGAAAACAAAAACACAACAAACATCTGAAATTGAAAGATCTCATGCTTTTTATTTGAATGAAAAAATCCTTTACACAAAAAACCAATGTTTAAATTCATTGTCTTTTTTGTATAAATCTCCACATCTAAGTAAAAATATGGCAATATTCTCTTCTATATGAAGGCTAATTTCCTAAGCTCTCTGAATATATCTATGTAGTAAGAAAATTGAAAATTTAATTCAACTTCTAATAATCTATTACACTCTTGTAATCCAATGTCCATTACTACCAATCCTATGAAAAAAAAAATCATAAAAAATCCAAATTATTTCCTCATACAACTAAATAATTTGAGATAATACACTGATATTGAATCTAAACATTTTACCAATGTCCAATGCTAACAATAGTTTACAGAATTTTATGAAAGGAAATCATAAAAATTTGAAATTATTTCATGTAGAACTAATTAATTTCAGATAATACGAAAATTTGAGAGTTATAATTCTTTGAATACAAGATAACTTGTTCAAAGATTATTGGGTCTTATAACTTCATGGCAATTCAATAGAAAAATAAATGTTTAAAAACTGGCGTAAGGGGTATGTAAGGATTGAATGGAGCAAAAGATACCACTCAGTTGTGCCCACCAAATCCAAAAGAGCTTGAAATATTGTCCATTAACAAAGTAAAAATCAATCACAATCTTTAAAAAAATCACATTAATTTTTTAAAACAAATTACCCCTTCAATCCAATGTAACTCTTAGAAGTTTAAATTGGCTTACCGAAACCAGAAGGCAGTGAAACACATATTTAGCCTGTACAAGAGAGAACATTATAAATATAAAGGTAAACCAAGACAAGGGTCTGCATCTCACATTCTCCTATCCTCTTGATTACAAACGACAAGTTGGAAGCTTTCATACGACCCGAAGATGATTATGGAAAATCGCAAACTAATCTATTCTATTACAATGTCATATCATGCATAATCTTAAAAGTTTTCCAAATCTATATTGTACCTAAAATTGTAATGGTGTTATCTTACCAACATGTACTTGTGTTGCTTCTTTATATTTGGTACTGTGTCAATAGTAACTTTAGGCTCGATATTCTAGCAAGAGCATCAACTCACAAATTGAATGAATCCTTTCACACTTTTTAGAAGAAATAGAAAAAACAACAACCACATTTATATCAAAAGGAAAACTACAAGTGGTCTTCATTTAGTTCTTAGAAAAACTTGACCATACTGGTAAGTAACTCACAAATTGATTAATTGTGGGGTGAAGCCACTTGGTGGTGATAGCCTTTATGGTTGTAATTATTCTAGTGCACCAGCAACAACAATACAATGGTCAATCATAGACTATAAATATAAACCATATTTAATGTTAGAAACATATATTGTGTATGCAGTGGAAATAATGCAAATTTTTTGGAGCTCAGAGAAATCATTTGTGTTTGTAATGGGAAAAATGGCATAATGTTTGGAGCAAACAAAATTAATTTATTAAAAGGGTTAAAGGTACTCATTGAAATGCTTGTTATTAAAGGTTGTATATACTTGTTGAAATTCATTTTGATGAATATCAAAGTACTAGGAAATTGTCGTGTCTGTATTGAGTGGTGTTTTTTTTTAATATAGTTTTGTAATTTCTTTAGTATGGAGTATGGAGTTGACATGCATGGGAAATAAATTTCAATCATTATTTTTATAGATAGATAGATAGATATAGCTTTCAAAATGAAAATTTCCTAGCCTTCAACATGAAATCATTAGTTTGACAAGCGACACACACACACACACACACACATATATATATATATAATCATAAATACATGTTAACTCCAAATCTATCGTACAACAAGGATCAAATCCCTTTAGGTACACTTTGCACTCTCAAGGGATGATGAATATGATATATCTTTAATGCTCTCTTTTAGATGCATTGTCCTTAAATGACTCGTCAAATTGGCCAAGACATATATATCGACATGGCAAAATATTCAATAGGTTTTCAATTGAAGTTCATCATATCCTTGTTGGGTTCTACCACTTCATCATTATGGTCCGAGGACTTTTTGAAGACCCAAAAAAACAATTTGTTTGTAGAAATAAGAGCTAATGAAACAAGAGAAGGAATAATTAGTGGTTTAGGTTTCATCATCGGATGTTGATTGAGTTCCACCACCCTGACCCTGTTTGTATGATCTGTTGGCATTATGAATTATGTGTTGTCTTTGTTGGAAACTTACATGATGAGTTGTCCTTGATGAAAACCTACCTGATGAGTGTGCTTGATAACAACCTACTTTATGAGTTGTTATTTGGTGGAAACCAACTTGATATAGATATCAACAAGATGTGTCTATAGATGTGATAGAGAGTTTTGGTAAAGGAATAATAGTTTAGAGGCAAAGAAATGACAAAGTTGAAATTTCAAAAAATATACGTGGGTTCTGTTAAGCAACACTGCGTACACATGTGGGTATGAAGAAGAAATGGCACATACAGTTTCTGCACCATGGTATTATAAATACCAAGGGTTATTACCATGGTATTGCCTTGTGGTATTGAGCCCAGTAACGGATGTTTTGATCCCATATAAGAAAACCGTCAGCTGGAGTATGGTTTTGACCAGTGATATTGGATAAGGGCTAATCTATATAAGGAGATGAAGATCAAAGTGGTAGAGGTGTGAAAGTGATGAATATATTATGAATAGTTAGATCTTAAGAAAATATGCATGGAATGGGCTATTGATGTTTTTCTTGATCTAAAATTAAGTATGCACCTGGGAATTTGATGATGGGTCAGATCCAATAGATCTGAGATGTCAATATTTATTATGAGGTGATTTGATCTGTGTTGATAACATCTTAACGCGTGAATTTTCTGGCTATGCTAAGATTTGGAAATGTCTGAAGTTCTGCGTTGCAACAAAGGTTTGATTTTGAAATTGCATATATGTACGCCGGTTTTATAGCCTGGAAGGCGTGTACATGCGCGAGTGTGATATTGGTAACTCACGTACACATGGGTTTGTTTCTTGAAAAGCGCATATACATGTAGATATAATTTAAGGAAAGTGCATAAAAAAACTAGGGTTTTGATGAGAAGGATGTTTGATCAATTTATTTAGTCTTACTGTGTTTCTGTTGTCTGTCAATGAATTCTTCTTGATGATCTGGGCTTACACAATGGTGATTTAATTAAGGATTGATCGATTGAAGAAATACGATGATACTTTTTCTTTGTGATTAAAGTTTAGTGAAGGTTTTGTGATTATTTCAGAATGATGCATTGATTTTGTGTGCGATATAGTGTTTATTTCATAATGATAGTGGTTCAGTTTTCAGAAATTAGTGATTTAAGATTTGTACACGGACATGCTTCATGGAAAGCAAGTACACAAACGGGTTTTTTACTGTAAAGTAACGTAAATATTTTGACATATGGCTTATTAGGGTTTGCAGTTATAGAATCTAGTTTCTGTGATGTCCAATATGTTGATTGGTATTCTATGTAGGTTTTAACCCCGTACAGAAATTACCTGCATACGAATTCTAAATCACAAAAAAATAAACAATGCGAGAGAATAACACATAAAAACACATATGCACAGAGATTTTCCCCTGGATCCCAAAACCAGGACTACCATCTTGATTTTTCATTATGTTCCTTTCAATGTTACAATACATATTTATACATGCCGAAGCATCAAATAGCATGGACCGAAAACCATTGTGTCCAATACCATGGACCAAAAAACCATCGCATCCAATACCATGGACCAAAAAACCATCGCATCCAATACCATGGATTGAAAACCATTGCGTCCAAAAAAACATGTACGAAAATCATGCACAAAACCATAGGTGGGTCCGCCCAACCTAACATAGGGTCCAAAACC
>APFE030446521.1:134618-174302 GCA_000404065.3 Pinus taeda
AAAACCATCACGTCCAATACCATGGACCGAAAAACCATCACATCCAATACCATGGACCAAAAAACCATCGCATCCAATACCATGGATTGAAAACCATCGCGTCCAAAAAAACATGTGTGAAAATCATGCACAAAACCATAGGTGGGTCCACCCAACCTAACATAAGGTCCAAAACCAAAATTTTCCGGGGTGCTGCCCCGGACCCCATAAAGTGGGGTTACGGGTACCCCTCAAACCCCCTGTTAACTATGTGGAAAGAATATAACACAACCCAACAATTTGACAGTTTTAGTTGTTTAAGTTTGGGTTTTAGTTGATTGATTGTGTTTTGATTGATTCAGTGATTGGGTTGTAATTGATGATTGATTTAGTTGGGTTAGATATTGATGACTGAGTGTAGAGATTAGTTGCAGTTTTGATATTTGGTTTTGAACTCAAATGTTGGTAGTGGGTCCAGTTTGAAAATTTGATGATATGTGGCCTACAAGTTGTGATGTGTTGTAGCAGGTGGATCCAGTATGAAAATTTATGAAACTTGGTCCCCGAAGGTGTTGAAGGTTGGAGCCTTCAATGAGGGAGTTGAAGCTTCCTTCCAGTGGTAGTCGGTAAATCAGATCAGGGGGTTGGAGCTCCCTTTCGGTGGGTTTAAACAAGATCAGGGGGTTTGTTCTCCTTTCTAGTGGGTGCTCGAGAACGAGTGAAGGTTGTAGCCTTCTACATGTGGGTGCCTGAGTACTGGTATGATTTTGCACTAGTACAAGATTGTAAGAAGTTTTTCTTTATATTAAAAAGAAGGCATAGACGACAGCAACGATGGTTTTTTCCCACATTGGGTTTCCACCTTAAATCTTGGTGTTCATCATGTGTGATGGTTTATTTTGTTCTTACTGCACATGATGATTGTTTATATAATGTTGAATGAAGTATTGATGCACTAGCTTAAGATAAACTGAAGATGAATTAATTGAACAATATGTTTTACTGGATATACGTTAGTTGTATGAATAATAGTCACGTACACACGTGGATTCCCTTTAGTAAAGTCACGTATAGAAATTAGAATATGAAATTGAAAAATTTAATTGTTTGAAAATACAGATTCACCTCCTCCCCCCCCTCTCAGTGTTTTTCTCAACAATTGGTATCAGAGGAGGACCTTTGGCAGAAGCTTGATCGCTTGAAGGAGATCCATCAAGATGAGTAGCCATGAAGGAGTATTTTCTATCAGACCTCCTATATTTAATGGAACTAACTTTTTCTTTTGGAAATTTAGGATGAGAGCATACATGCAGGCACTAGGAGCTGATTTATGGGAAATGGTTGAAAGTGGATATCAATATCCAACCTCTATTCCTTCATATACAGTAGGAAAGAAACAATATGAAACCAATGCAAAAGTTCTAAATTCCATATTGGGAAGTCTGGACAAGTCCGAGTTTGTGAAGTTAATGCAGCTGAACACAACAAAGGGAATGTGGGATAAGATTATCCAAAGTTATGAGGATGACACCAAGGTAAAAAGTGCTAAACTTCAAACATTTAGAATACTTTATGAGACATTGAAAATGTATGACGATGAAAGCATTGCATTATTTTTTCTTAGAGTAGATGAAATTGTTAATTCCATGAGAAATCTTAGTGAAGAAATAAAAGATGCTACTATTATTGAAAATATTTTGAGATCTCTGACTCCGAAGTTCGACTCCAAAGTCTCTTCTATTGAAGAAATGAAGGATGTGAAAAGTCTCACACTTGATCAACTCCATGGAATATTGAAAACATTTGAGATGAGGAAAGGTGGTCCTTTAGACATGAGAGTAGTATTAACAATAACATTAAAATATATTTTGAAATACTTCATCTATGTGAAATACTTCATCTATGTCGGATGATAGCAATATAAAGCCTTAAGATAATAATAAGCAAAACCCTTTAATATAATCCAACTTTGAAGAAACTATTTAAATTTTATGGAAAAAACCAAAATTTGTATAAATATAAAATAATTAACAATTTGGTATCAAAATCTTTAAAATTTACAAATTGCATAACTTGTTCCATAATCACTCATTCAAAAAGAGTTTAAATTGAATGTAAAATTTTTTAACTTTATGAGTAAAACTCTACATGGAGGATATATATTGTCCCTTCCATACGCCAAATTAATATCTCCATGAAGTGTAAAATTTGATAGTGAAATTGTTTTTCATGGCTTATTTTGGTCATCAAATGACAATTTTTTTTTATTGGCCAGGACTTCTAAATGCTTCTTTTTAAAGTTATAAAATAATATTCCTAAATATTTATTTACAAACTTAAAAAAATATAAGATATCATTATAAATTTAGGCTCTAGATAATTAAATATAACTCTCTTTTTTTCTAATATTTTATTTTCCAATTTTACCCTTTCTTCTTCTAGTTTCATATCTCTACCTACACTCATATTTCCCAAACCTTTATATCAAAAAATTAATTTAAATATAACTCTCCTTTTGTCTAATATTTTATTTTCCAATTTTACCCCTGGTTCTTGTTTTAGTTTCATATTTCCATCTACACTCATATTTCCCAAACCTTTATATGAAAAAATTAATTCACTCATTTACTTTGAATTTGTAGTTTCTATTCATTGTATACCATCGTAGTTTCTTATTAATTGTATACCATCTGGGTTATAAACTATTAAATGTTTGAATTTCCATCAAAACCGGGTACTGTCGGTCAAATAAAACATTTAGATCAAAGACAAATTTGATCTCGGGTCTTAATTATTGAGGATTAAATGAAAATCTTTCCAATATGTTTTTGTTTTTCCTCCACTCAGATTTGTAATAATTACAATTTTCTTGAACTTAGGTTGATTCAATTTTTATTGGAAACATTATGCATAATGTTTTCGAATTATGAGATAGTTTACTTCTTTTGAGAATGCTCTACGGATATAGATTTTATGGGTAGTCTAAAGCCTTATGGATATTAGATATTGAATTTATTATTCTGGTTTTTTTTTATTTCTTTTTAATGAAAATCAATAATAATAAAAAAAAAATCAATATTTGGAAACTTTGTTTATGGAAATTGTATATAGTATTTTTTTTTCAAGATAATGCAACATAGTCATGTTATGTAACTAGAACTTGGGTGGGGAGGTTATCATTAAACCCTCCCAGCCACCCATGGTATACATCATTCACTAAAAAAATGAATAAAATTTATCTCATTTAATTCTAGAACCTGGGTTTTATTTTTTATTATGACCAAATATTGTTGTTTGTGTTTTCTTTGGGTGAGTTTCTTGGTTAGGAAAGTTCCATTTGCAGAATTGTATTTTCATTCTTGGTAGTGAAATTCTTAAGTTTGTGTGACAATTGAAGTCTTTATAAGAAGGGTAACTTTTTGCTTAATTTTCAAATTTGAAATGTTGTGAAATTGATATTGTTTGTTGATATGTTGTATCTATTGGGAAAAATCTTTGGACTTGTTTTTTTTTTTTTTTGAAGTTGGTAATTCTCTTTATATAATTATGTTAATTTCTCTGCTTTTGTACATTCCTTTTACATCAGCAACATCATGTTCTCTTGGCTAGTGATTGTTTTGTTTTCTTTTGTTTTAAGAATTTTTATCATAGTGGATGATTTACAATGTGTCGACTTCCCTTGCTATAAACACTGAAATTTCAAATTTGTTGCCATGTATATACCAAAAACATTGATGATCATCTTCCTAAAATACTTCAAAAATAAGTGTGACAATCTCTGAAATCTTCAGATATCCAACAATGTTGCCTACCTAGGTAAACATTTAAAACCTGATGATCATCTTTCTAAAATAATTTAAAACTGAGGCAAACTTTGAGATCTCTAGATTATAAAACAGTAGTCCAAACTATTTGAATAATTTTAAAACTCTATTAAATACACTGGAATTTTGATATGTTTTCCATGTAAATACATAAAAGGGACCATCAATGAAATAATTAAGAAGTGTTGAAGGCAATATCGAGCAATGTCAAGCAACAGTTGTGTACAACTTATCCATGTTATTAATAGAACTGAGTTATTTGTAAAAAAACGTGACAAATTCCCTCTAAAACTCTTTTTTTCCACTTGACCCACCAAAAAGTTTGTTGAGTCAAAGTTCATGTTGAGTGATGAAAGACACGAGGGATACACACATGAGGACTTGGAAATTCATAAATACTATCATACCATTGATTGCTTGCTTTTATGATCTATGAACCATAATCGTACCATTTTTGTATTGACTTTGAAACAAGAGTTGTTTGAAAAATAAAAAATTTATTGCTTTGAAATTATTTTGGAAAAGTTGAAATGGATGGAATCTGCATCTAAAGACTTGCAAATTCCCAAATTCTATCATACGAGCAACTACTTACTTTTATCTATGTACCCTACATTACCTTAACCCTCTTTGTATCGACTTTGAAACAAGGCAGTGTTCGAACAAAACATGGTTTTAATGTTATGAAATTATTTGTTCAATGTCGAGAATGAAGAAAATGGGTAACTCATAAGATTCATAGGTATCTTTTCTCAAAATTACTACATTTTATAGTTTGAGATGTTTTGAAAGTTTTATAGGTTGCTGAACCAATTTGTTGTCTTTGACAATCGACTAGATCATTCTTTGCTAGCCTCTTCCTTCTTTTTGGACTAGATCAATCTTTGCTAGTCTCTTCTTTTTGAAACTTAAGGAATATAACCTTGGTAATATTTTGATCAATCCATTTGAAAACTCATTTATCTCTTCATTTTGAAACCATGGAAAGAATGGAACTCATGTGAATGTTTTCATTAGTGAACCAAAGGTCTAGCTAGCAACTCTTTTAATTTTTTCTCCAGTGTAGTCTTCCATTTATATGTAAGAAATCAATAATATGCCATCTATATTTAAGAAATCAACATATTTATTTAATATAGACTACAATGTGTTTCCTAGCATGTAAATATCTTTTTGATTTTTTTCATTACCAATTTGGTGCGTTGACCTGGTACCATGTCTTATGTCTTGAGGTAATGACATTGTTTGTAGCTATAATGTAGCTTCAAGTATGTAGAAACTTTTCTAAGGGTCTTATCTTACCAATTTGGTGCATTTGTCTAGCACCAATGCCATAGTTAATGATGTTATTTGTACCATTTACATCATAGTACTTAAAAAAGTAACCTCTAGGAAATCATCCAGAAGCATGAACATTGCTTTAGTCTAGACTATAATATATAAGAGTTTCTCTACTTTCTACTCACAAGGATATTATTAAAAATGGTTATTAAATTAAATTTTATAATTTATTTATTTTTTATTATAAATTTACTATTATTATATTTTTTTAAAGTTAAAATTTTAAAAATGTAAAAGTAATTCGAATACAAACTATCAAATTTTCCTACTACATAGATGCCCATATTGACCACAACACACTTGCATACTTATCATCTATCCCCGTTGATGTCTCCTCTTCCCTTCACCATTCTAAGACCACTGATCCCTTTGCATCCTTTCTAGATTCCACTAACCAAAATCTCCAACAACCATCATCATTTATATCTACTATTCCCAATAGAATACATAAGTACAAGAAATGTGATGATAGTTATAAGCATCCAACCACCATTCTAATACTACATTGAATGGCCTCCAATTAGACTATCTCCATTCAATCAATACAACACAAAAGGTCTCCTTTCTATGGTTTCCTTCACAGTTTTCCCCATTTGAGTTGCAGTGTTCAATCAACCAAGAATGAAAGCATTTCAAATATCGGAATACACATTTCACCTCACATGGTACCATGACAGTAAATTTAGAAAGCACTCAAAGTTTCAATACTACCTATAAAATCTCATGATGTGTCACACAGACACGCAGCAACCTCCATTTTCATAAAGAAAAACATTGAAACGAATTTCCAACATGTATTCATGATCTGAACATCCAACTAAAATAATTCCCAAAAATTAAACTAGCAGATCAAGTTATGCAGTTTGGTTGCACCCTCCGTGGAACAATATTTTTTTGGCACGAAGCTAAGAATGAGCTAACAAACATATGTCATGATTTAATGAAATCAATTTGCTTTTCTTTCATTGCTATGATCCAGAGGAATAAATCCTTTATGATTTGTCATGAAATTCTTAAAATTGCAGTTGGTTTATATATAATATATATAATATATTATATAGATATAGATATATATATTTATTATGAGTTCAAGCATGTAGATTAATTTAAGATTAGCTGAAGTTTACGTTTGCACTTCCATTTTTCCCATCATTTAGATATCTTTGAATTTTCACCTTATAAATGAAAGACAAAGGTCCCAATTATAAAAGGTCACCCAACAACAACAACAATAATATTTCTCTTTCATTCAAACTATAACATATCACATCCATCTTCATTTATTCTCTTCCTTCATATGTTATCCACTTACGATGTTTCCTTTGCAACATTTGGTGTGATTACTAGTTTATGTCCTTTTACATTCATCTCCACATCTTTGAGTATGAAAACCTATGATCTTCATATGGAGCTGAAAATCTCCATCTAGATGTCATTGAGAACACTCAAAAAATGTGAGAGGAATGTGAGGTCTTTGACTTTGATTCTCAACCTTCTAAACCCATGGTGATGAAGGCAACTGAAGGGGAAGGAAATACTTTTCAAGTGGTAGAAGATTTCATCTTGTGAAAATTCGGAGACCCCGAATCCTACTGCAGCAACTGATTAAGTTTCTTCTATTTGTTAAATAACTTGAACAAATTATTTACTACATTCTATGCTAAATATCGAAACTAATACACTGCAACCTTCACAAATACAATACTGCAGAAGAAATAAAAACAATGAAAGAATAGATGCACTCACACAAAAAAAACGTTGTTTTTGGACCAATGTCCCTGGAAAAGCCAAACTTAGGAAAATCAGTGCAGCAACTGAGGTTTTTATTATTGTGCAGTAGTAAATCTAAGTACAAATTTATGGAAGCTTAAATCTAGCTTTCCATACAGAGAAAATCACTGACAAAAGTCTAGTGAGAAAAATCTCACTTCCACCGCTGATCCGACACTAACCTTATAAGCTCAACATGAGCTGCCCCTTGCTCCCTCTGTGTTGCCTCTGTGTCAGCCTATCCATATTTGTGTCAGCCTACTAGGACTAGCATCTCTCTCAATCTGTTGATCAACTATTGCTCTCGAAACTTGACCTTCTGGCCTTCGGGCTCTCACTCCAGCTCATGCCTCTAAATCTCAAATTCTCCTCAGCAAATACAGATCTCCCTCTGAAGCTCTGCATTGCATTAGCCACTCTGTGGAGTACGTTGTCTCTCTGCTACGCACTCATTGAACTGAAAAAATTTCCTTCTAACCTTACTATCCCTGCCCCTCTCACACTACTTCGAAAATAATGAATCACCTCTGGCAACACACAACTACTACTGTGGAGTTCGATTTCCCAATAATATCGAATTCCTTGCTCCTCAAGTGTGTTCTCCAAACCCCATTGAATTTCTTATTATAATCTCTTGTTGAGGCTTCAATGACCAAGATTAAAACATAATAGATGTCTAAGATTAACTAGAAATTGATCCATGTCTTCTTTTAGAAGATTCTCAAGATGACTTAATTAACACACTTAATCAATTTTCCTAAGTTTAGACTTAGGGACCATTAAAAAAAATATTAATTATTTTAATTAAGTTGTCTCTAGGTGGAATTTCTAGAAATGATTTCTGGGTTCTGAAGAATACATGTATTCTAACCTCTCCACAAAGTTTTGTGGCTAGAACACATCCGATGCTACACAAATCAACACTCCCTCTTAGCGAGGAATGTGTTCTAGAGATGCAACCTACTAAAGCAACACCTTGTATTTGCACCAACTCCTGTTACATTGCTGATGTATAGCTACTGCTACCCACCAACTACTATGTTGTAACAACCCTGGTGAAAATTCCATGTAATAAAAGTTAATAAAGGAAAAAAATGATAAACACGGTTGATGGGACAATTATTCTAAGTTGAATGTTGGGCAAGACATCCTAAGGGATGTTCATTTGGTTGTTTATGGCTAAGGAAATTGGCAAAGGAAATGGCTAAGGCTTTAAAAAGGAAAAATGGCATTTTTTGCACATTTATTTACGAAAATAATGAAAATTGGGAGAAAATGGAGGTGAAAGGTGACGGGTTGCATGTGAGGAGGAAATTGAAGGAAAATAATGGAAAATGAAAAAATAGAGGCCACATTCATAAAAAGGCTTCTGAGGATCAATTGGTAACCTTTTATCATTTGAGTTTTGGAACTCTCTCATTACTCTCTCTCTCTCTCTCTCTCACTCTTGGACACTTAGAGTTTTCTTGGAGAATTTTGGCACTGGAGCAAGAAAGGAAAACAAGGCAAGAGGAAGCAAAAATAAAGCAGGGAAAGGTAGGATCAAGTAGCTACAGAAGGATTCATTGCAGGTATTGATTTTTAAGTGTATTTTCCTTACTAGATTTGGCATGCATGGTATTGTGTTTGGTTCTTTGTTGTCATGGCATGGGTTTCCCCACGTGTAACAATGTTTTCAGCCTAGCCTTGCCATTTCCAAATAGCCATGGTATGATGGGGTTCTCATGTTTTTGTTGAGCAGAATTGTTAGATGGATTCGAAGTTGAGTAGGGTGGATCTCTGAATGATAGAGCACATCACCTATTGGTCCCTGAACCGGACTATGGACCATGGTAAATCCATTGGCCGAGTGACTGCTAAGCCAGAGTGTGGGTTGTGGTAAAGCCAGGATTGTGTTACCTCGATGGGCCTAAGAATCCCTTTCGGTGAATGGCAGGATATACGGTAAAGCGAAGAGGTGGTTTTCTCTCTATTGGTTCTAGTAATCTCGGGTTTGAGATATGTGGTAAATCCTGAAGAGTGGGTCTTAGTTTAGGGCCTAGTGATATCGGTTTAGATTGCATTAAAGCCTGAGAGACAATGAGACAGGAAAATTCCTCAAGATGTAGGTGGAGAAATCTAGTGGCATCCATGCTTATTGGCCTAGTGATCAAGTGGATATCATGGTAAAGCTTATTATGATGTGCTCACTATGTTGGCCTAGTGATTCGGGATGGATTATGGTAAAGCCTGGTTTCTATTGATGAGGGTGAGCTGGTTTAGCCTCGGTATGCCCTAGTTGGTTCTTTTGGTTTGAGTCCCACATTAATGCTTGGAATATGGCATGGGGGTGAATGGGTGAAGAGAGATTTAGCTCAGCCATTCAATTGTTGGGTGGAACATGGAATTCCCATCTCGAGTTTGGTTTTTGCATCATTAATGAAAGGTTTTTTATCCTTGTAGTTCTATGAGAATTTTGATGGATTATATGTGGTCTATATGGTTGTACTTTCATGAGTATTTATGTTGTTATTATGCTGGTTATATGTGTGTTTTATGACAACAACTATGTATGGCTCTCAGCATGTTTTTTAACTTGTAAATAAATGGATAATGTATCTATGGCGTAATAGATGATAATGCAGAAAATGACATAAGGGAACATTGGTTCATAGAGATTCTCAAATAAGTATGAGATCCCTACATTTAATTTTGTTGTTTACACCTATAGGTTACATGTTTATGATATGTTTGACGAAATGCTTGTCATGGCTAGTAGGGGTTTGATTAAGGTCTTGTTTAACTTATTGCTTTTGCATCATTGTTTCCCTGTTCTTTGACTAATCTTAAGCCATCATTCCATTCTAGGCAGTGACCTGGGCTCTGGGCCTGAAAAAGTGCCTCAAATCCCGATGTCACTACAATAACGATGGAAAATTGGGTCTCTGGACGCTAGCAGGCAAGATTGTGAGAGTGACTTTGGGTTTCTGGATGCTATCATGCCTATAGCATGAGAGCGACTAAGGCTTAAGATGTCCAGAACATCAGTGGGACCCAGGGACAGGATTTTTGAGTGGTTGACATGTCTCCTAAGGTTTTTGTTGCTGATGTGGATAGGTTCGTTGATGTATTCCATCAATTCCACTTCCTTAAGATCAGATAGGAGGTTGAATCCAATCATATTATCCTCTCATCACATGTTTACCTCGATTGGATGGTTACTTTGGTAGATGTGTGAGGAGGGTGTTACAGAGTGGTATCATAGCATTATTCACCCCTTAGACTAGATAAGCAGTGTGTGTTGGTCATGCATGTAAGTTGCATTTGTGTCTCTTACACTTGCATTCCATGTGCTTGTTACATTTGCTTGGTGATTGATTATGGTTGAAGTAAGGTTGTCATGGAGAATTTGATGTTGATCTTGTGGAATGCATCGTCATGAGTATATGACTAGTTACATATGGTTATATGTCGCTTGACTACATCCTTGTATATCAGGTGAATTCTTGAATGTTTTGATTACATGTATTAGTCGTGTATATTGATTATAAGAATTGATCGCTTATGCTCAAATACATGCATCTATGCATATGTGTAGTTGATTTGGCATTGCTTATGCATTTTGATGGTTGCATGTGGAAATGTGTACAATGGAGTAATGGTTGTTGTCATGCATGAGGTCATAGCATGCATTTTTTATGTGGCCTTGCATTGATGACTGGACCCTAGCTAGAATGATGTTTATGCATGGATGCACTTAATTGTTATATTTCTATATGTTGTTATGATTATGTTATACATGTATCACATTGATTTGATGATCTTGTAGACAAGGTATCCTCCCTGAGCCATGCTAAGGTATGTTTATTTTTTTTTATTTGGTTTAGCTAACATAGTATGTGTTTCACGAAAGAGAACAAATGGCTATCAAGGTGGTAGACTACATAGAATCTCCCTATGAATCAAACAGGCATCGTGGTGTGGGGCACTCTTCAAATTTGGTAGATACCTTGAGAAGCTTAAAGGAAGAGATAAGGAGTTGTAAGTTAGATAATGATCAGATGATCCAAAATGGATTCAGTAAAGCCTCCAGATAAAAAGTATTCAAATATAGGTGGAAGTGGAATCATGTTGAGTGCTCGTTAATATGAATCCAACGGTGAAAACAGTGTGTAAATCCAAGTTCGGATGAAGAAATTAGAGCCAATTAAAGATTTAGGCCAAAATGTCATTGCCTACATCAGTAGGACATGTGGCAACCCAAGAAAGAGTCGTAGGTTCTTGATGATGTCAGCGAAGAAGGTGATGTGGTAGTCTACAATTGGTTCATACCATAGGCGATGGGATCAGTGAACAAGAGTGGAGATCGTCCGATCAAAGGAGATCGACGTATATTGCGTCGAAACATGCAAACAGGTTATCTTGTAAAACGGACGAGATGAAATTATGCAAAAGAAGTTAAAATCCTTTGAGTTCTGGTAGGGAAGTGGTAAGTGCTTTATTGCATGCCTTCAAGGTAGGAAATGGTTTCTTAGAAATCTATGCGATTCCACTCAACAGTCGACACATAGCATCCTGAAGCCGCTTTCTCGGGTCCTTCGAGGAATTAGCAAACGTGCTAGTTGGAGCGCGATATCACACAACAGTTGTCGGATCCCATAGGACAGATCAATAGTGTGGAACGTCTAGATTAGCTGATGAGCAGGACGCGATAGCTATCAAATTGTTTGAACTCAAGATTAGCACCGGGAAAAGGCCGGACGGTTGAGGTCCACCCCTCGCCCATCGGTCCTTCGGTTAATACTCTATTTTTAATGTAAATTTTTTATGCCATGATTAGCGTAGTGTGTAACGATACATGGTATATAAATACCATAACAAAGATAAAGTTGATAGAGAGGGTGTTGTGAACCGTGCCAGGGGGTCTGGAGGTCATAATGACCAAGTACGATTGAGTGTATACTTGTTTCGACTCGAAGATTCGAGCTGAACACAGCGGTGAGATCCATTTTTGTGTTTTATACTCTATTTTTGAGCTCACACATGTAACAACTATTTGAAGAAATAATTAAGAGGTCAGTACTCGAAGCGAAAGTACCAGGAGATGTAGCCAGGAAGTCTGGTGAACTTCTTTATTAAATTTTGTTGTGTTGATGTGTTATGAATGTGTTTTTTGATTGTTTAAGTGTTTATGTTATTTGCAATATTTTAAATCCATTGCACTAAGTAACATAGGCAACTTCACACATATTCTGTAATACCTTTTTCAATATTGGATCAAGTGGTATCAGAGCTTAAGGTTTTTAAGGTTTGACAAGCTTGTGTGGAAATTTGAATGCTTACTAGGTTGAGGCTAGGACGAGGTTTAGGTGAAATTGTTGAGGTGAATCTAGAGATTGGAAGGGTCTTTTCACAAGGAAGGATGGTAGATGGAACTCCACTTGGGTCAGAATCCCAGTTCTTGGATAGTTTCATGATGACACACACAATGGTGGAAGATATCTATCATGAGTTTAAAAAGGGAAAAAGTGAAGGTACTTCATCACCTAGACCAGACAAAGGAGCAAAAGAACCTTTTCTTTTTGTCCCTCCAGATAAAGAAGATAAAGGAAAAGGAGGAATGAAGCCTCCACCATCTCCTCCATCATCACCATCATCATGGTCATCATTGTCTACTTTTCATAAAACTAGTTCTAAGAAGAAGAAAAAGAAATCCTTTTTGATCAAATTAGATGTAAAATTTGATTTTCCAATTTATGATGGAGAACTTAATGCTAAAAATCTTGATAATTGGATAAGACAAATTGATGTATATTGTAGGGTGCAGAAAGTTGATTCAGAAAGGAAGAAGATCCAGCTGGATAGCCTTCGACTTGGAGGAACCGCACTTGTATGGTGGGAAGGAAAGACACAAGAAAATCTCCAAAGGCATGGTAAAATCATTTCAACTTGGAATGAATTTGTTTCTTCCATTAAAAAACAATTTTATCCTTTGGCTTATATGCAGCAAGAAATGATGAGTTGGAAAACACTACATCAAATGAAGGGTCAAAGTGTTCAAAGTTATACTCAGGAATTTTGTAAGAGAGCTTTAACATTAGGCATATCATTGGACTCACCAGAGACATTGTCAAAATCCATAGGTGGTCTTCATAGTTATTTGAAGCATACTATACTTATGTTTAATCCAACTAGCTTAGATGATGTATCAGTTCAAGCAACTCATCTAGAGGCTAGAGGTAAAAATGTAACCCCAGATGTTGGGAAATCATCCAAATCTATTAAAATCAAGAATAAAGGCAAGAAGAAACTGAAATGGAAGGAGAGTAAAACAAACACTGTGAAGAAGGATAAACCTTCATGCACTCATTGTAAGAAGGAAGGACATGATGAGGCACATTACTGGTCTTTGCATCTAGAATTTAAGCCTAAGAAGTTCGGGAGTAATGAGCGAAAGAATGTTGCTGCTATTCAAAAGGACTTGAGATCATAGTCAGGTGACGAGACGTGGGTTACAACTACAGGTATAAAAGGTAAAAATTCTAAAGCATCTATTGATAATGAAAGTTATGAGAGGAAAAGAAATAAGATATTTCATATTAGAGTCATTTCCAAGCACACTAAAATTGATACTTTATTTGATAGTGGGTCACAAGTTAATTTGATTTCTGAAACAATTGTAAAGAAGTTGGGCTAGAAACAAAACCTCATAAAAAGCCATATCCATTAGGTTGGGTGTGTGATAAAACAAAACTACAAGTCATGCAACAATGTAAACTTTGTGTTTCTATTGGTTCAACGTTTGTAGATGAGGTTGAGTTAGACATAGTCCCATTGAACATATGTTGAATTGTATTAGGAAGTCCATACTTGTACAATAGAAAATATGTCTTCTATCAAGCTGAAAATAAGTATCAACTCACTAAGGATGGAATTGAATATATTGTAAGGGCTCATAAACTCAAAGATAACTTCTCTCTCATAAATTCAGGGCAGATGAAAAGAATTGTAAATTCAAGTAAACAATTTTTACTTGTGATTGTAAAAGAAAAGGATCTTGATAAATCTGATGCATTCCAAGGTTGTAATCATAAACAGAAAGCAAATCTAGTTAAAGTTGCTTCCGATTATGATATTCTATTTCAAGAGCCTAAAGGGCTTCCACCCAAGCAAGAGATAGAACATGAGATTTATTTGCAGCAAGATGCTCCACTACCTAACATTGGAATGTATAGGTTATCAGCTCTAGAGAATGTCGAGATAAAGAAGTAGGTACAGTAGTTGCTTGATAAAGGGTTTATTCGACCAAACACATCACCATGCGGATCACCTATTGTGTTGGTGTGAAAGAAAGATGGTTCGTGGAGAATGTGCATTGATTCACAATAAAGAATCATTATCATCTACCTCATATTGATGATTTATTAGATCAGTTAAAAGTTGTAGTTTACTTCTCTAAATTAGACTTGCGAAGCGGCTACCATCAGATCAGAGTTGTAGAACAGGATGTATGTAAAACTGCTTTCAAGATGAAGCAAGGACTTTATGAATGGCTGGTTATCCCTTTTGGCTTAACTAACACTCCTGCTACGTTTATGCAAGTCATGAATGATGTATTTAGACCATTTATTGATGATTTTGTAATAGTCTATTTAGATGATATTCTTGTTTTTAGTAGGACATGGGATGAACATTTAAAGCATGTAAAGAAGATTTTAGATGTTTTAAAAAGATAAAATCTCTATGTGAAACTGTCAAAATGTGAATTTGGCAGAACATCTTTGAATTATTTGGGTTATATTGTAGGGGGTGGTGAATTGAAGATAGATCCCTCTAAGGTCGAAGTCATTGTAAACTGGCCTAAATCCAATACTTCTACAAAAGTTAGAAGTTTCTTAGGGGCAACGCAATATTGGAGAAAGTTTATTGCTAACTTTTCTTTGATTGTAGCTCCTTTACATGCTTTGACAAGTGTGAAACAGGTGTTTCAGCGGGAGGCAAACAGCAAAAAGCCTTCGATACATTAAAATAAAGGATCAGTACAGCACCAGCACTAGCACTGCCATATCTTCAGCATCCATTTGAGATTGAGATAGATGCAAGTGAATATTCCATGGGGGCAGTGTTGATGCAACACATGAAGCCTATATGCTTTCATTCTGAGACATTTACATCAACAGTAGTTAACTATCCTACATATGATAAAGAATTGTATGCATTAGTTCAAAGTGTTAAAAAGTGGAAACATTGCATAATGGGTAAAGAAACAATCATACACACAGATCATCAACCACTTCAATATTTACACTCACAAACTAAATTGCAACAATCAAGACATTATAGGTGGATGGGTTTTCTACAGCAATTTCATCTTGTTATAAGATATAAGAAGGACATCCATAATAAGGTTGCAGACATGCTATCAAGACCAATTATAAATGCATCCACAATACTTAAGCATAATTAAGTAATTCATGAAAGTTACATTGAACAATATGCTCAAGACACGGATTTTAAGGATGTATATGCAACTTTAAGTCATGGCAAGCAGGTAGAAGAATTTGATTATTACATAAAGGACAAGCTCTTATATCATTTGGGAAAGTTATGCATTCCACAAACTGAAAGAGTTAACATAATTCGAGAAGCACGTACTTCTCCCATATCAGGTCATTTTGGTGTAAGTAAAATAGTTGCAAGATTACAAAGGTTATGTTATTGGCCACGAATGAATAAGACAGTTTCTAGATATATTAAAGGATGTACTATGTGTGCTACAAGCAAGCCAAGTAATAGAAAATTAGGCTTGTATACTCCACTTCCAATTCCTTCTTGTCCTTGGGAAAGTGCTTCCATGGATTTTGTTGGGGGATTTACAAAGTCTAGAAAGGGTCTTGATTATTTGTATGTAGTTGTGGATAGGTTCAGTAAGGTGTATTTTGATAAATAGGTCACAGCTGAACAAACTGCAAAATTGTTCTTTCAAAATGTATGGGTTCATTTTGGGTTACCCACTTCTATTGTATCTTATTGAGATTCTCGATTTGTTGGGAAATTTTGGTCAAGTCTATGGGAGTTAATGGACACAAAGTTAAAGAAGAGCACAACATTTCATCCACAAAAAGATGGTTAAATAGAAGTGGTCAACATGACAGTAATACAGTTTCTTCGAGGATATTGTAGCAAGCATCCCAAACTTTGGGATGAGAATTTGTGTTATGTGCAGCATGCTTACAACCATGCAAAGCATTCTTCTACTCAGAGATGGCCTTTTGAGACTTGTTTTGGTTTTATACCAAATTCTCCCTTGGATTTTGTCTTTGGTAAAGACATAGCAGTTGATGGACACAGTGATGTGGACAAAGCAACCAATTTACTTGAATAAGTCCAAGAAATTCACCAGGCAGTACAGGAACAGCTTGAAAGAATCCAATTAAAGTATAAGGTGCGACATGACAAGCATTGAGTTGAGCATAGTTTTCAAGTTGGTGATCAAGTATGATTGTACATCATCAAAGAAAGACTATAAGGGGAAGGTAAAAAATTGAAATCAATTAGATATGGTCCTTTCAAAATACTTAATAAAATTGGTGAAAATGCTTTCTGCCTAGATCTACCAGCTTATACGCAAATCTATTTAGTTGTAAATGTTGAAAACTTGCGATTGTATGAGCCTTCATTGATTAAAGATCCCAAAGAGCAAGGTTAGCTACCTTCCATTAAGGATATGTTTCCTGAGTATCTCAATGAGTTACAGGAGGACATAGTTCTTGACAAGAGGATAAGAACTTCATGACAGGGGAATGTTGAGTATCTTCGAGTTGGACTCAAAGGTACAAATCCAAGTAAAGCACGATGTATAGAGATTGGAAAAGTGAAGGAACTTTATCCTCACTTACTCGATAGCTAAACCAACTTTTGGTGAACCAAAAGCTTCTAGTGGGGAGGAGTGATCCAAAATGGATTCAGCAAAACCTCTAGATCAAAAGTCTTAAAATATAGGTGAAAGTGGAATCATATTGAATTGCTCATTAATATGAAGCCAATGGTGCAAACAGTGTGTGAATCCGAGTTCAGATGAAGAAATTAGAGTCGATTAAAGATATAGGCCAAAAAGTCAATGCCTATGTTAGCAGGACATGTGGCGACCCAGGAAAGAGTCGCAAGTTCTTGATGATGTCAGTGCAGAAGGTGATGTGGCAATCTGTGATTGGTTCATACCACAGGCGATGGGATCAACGAACAAGAGCGGAGATCTTCCGATCAAAGGAGATCGACGCATATCGCGTCGAAACATGCAAGCAAGTTATCCTGGAAAACGGACGCAGTGAAATTATGAAAAATAATTTAAACTCCTTGAGTTCTGGTAGGGAAGCGGTAAGTGGTTTATCATGTGCCTTCAAGGCAAGAAATGGTTTTTCAATTATCTACGCGATTCCACTTAGCGGTCGACATGTATCATCCCAAAACACTTTCTCGCGTGCCTTCGAGGAATTAGCACACGTGCTAGTTGGAGCGTGAGATTGTGCGATAGCCATCGGATCCCACAGGATATATCAATGGTGTGTAACGTTTGAATTAGTTGATGAGTGGGATGCGATAGCCATCAGATTGTTTGATATCAAGATCAGCGTTGTGAAAAGGTCGGACGATCAGGGTCCACCCCCTACCCGCCGGTCCTTTAGTTAATACTCTATTTTTAATGTAAACATATTATGTCATGATTAGCACAGTTTGTAACTAGACATGGTATATAAATACCATAACACAGAGAAAGGTGACAGAGAGTGTGTTGTGAACCGTTCCAGGGGGTCTGGAGGTCATAGTGACCAAGTACGGTCAAGTGTATACTCGTTTCGACTCAAATATTCGAGCTGAATACATCGGTGAGATCCATTTTCGTGTTTGAGACTCTGATTTTGAGCTCACACCTGTAACAACTATTTGAAGAAATAATTAAGAGGTCAGCATTAGAAGCGAAAAGATCAGGAGATGTAGCCATGAAGTCTGGTGAACTCCTTTATTAAATTTTGTTGTGTTTATGTGTTATGAAAGTGTTTTCTGATTGTTTAAGTGTTTATGTTATTTGCAATATTTTTGATCCATTTCACTAAGTAGCATAGGAAACTTCACACATATTATGTAACACCTCTTTCAATATCATATCACCGGATCATACAGGCACAAGAGAAGCTAGTAGAGGTTAATACTTTACTCCATCAGAGTTTGTCAGACTTCCATTGACAAGGGCTACTTCAGATCAACGATGGACATGAGGATAGAACTAATGGGGCATATGGTAGTAGGTATTTTTGGTAGACATAGGCCAGATACAGTGAGAGATGATAGGTTGTTGGATACTTCGGAGAGAAGGGGTGATGAGCACAGGTACTATTATAGTTCTGGTTTTGATTGAAATCATCATTGTCATTATTATCATCCTTATAGGAGGATTGATAGGGGATACTTGCCAGATGAGTTTAAGAAAGTGAAGCCACCTACTCTTGATGGAGATGTGATGAACCTCAAAGACATAGAGGCTTGGATAATTGGTATGAACAAATTATTTGAGTTGCATGAGTGCAAAGAAAACATGAAGGCTAGAGTAGTGATCTTCAGCTTGAAAAGTAAAGCGGTCATTTGGTGGGAAGATGTTAAGTGGGTCAAAGACATCAAAACAGATGACTTGAGTTAGTGGGAGTTCAAGAGGATTTTCAAGAAGAAGCACTTGTCAAAAAGGTGCAACAACAATAAGGCTAAAAATTTATATGAGCTAAGGATGGGGTTAATGACAGATGAAGATTACACAACCAAGTTTCTAGAGAAATTAAGGTATGTACAGTATCTTACTGATGAGAAGGATAAAATTTAGTGTTTTGTTAATGGTTTTCCATTAGCATTTAGAGATCGGAATGAGTACGATGAGCCTTAGTCACTTGAGGAAGTTATTGGGAAACTGAAGCATTGCTATGAACAATCAAAGCGTGACAATGAATCTCAACAAGGATGGAAGGGAAAGGACAAAGGTAAAGTTAAATGGCAGCCTACAAGGACAAGGCCTCGACATGCAAATGATAAAAAGAATGTGGCACCGAAAAAGAGATTTAATGCAGCTAGATAGGGGTATGAGTCGTAACAACAACATAGAGGTGTTGGTACTGGTCGGTTGGAGTATTGGACATGTGGCAAGGAACACCTTAAGAGAGATTTTCCATAGAATCAGCGTGGTAGGCCTCAGATATATAGTGCATAAGATGCACAGATTGTTTGAGATGCAGGGTAGAGCATTCCTCGTATCTATGTAGCAGTGGACAATAGATAGATAGAACACCATACATCTATCATTGAGATGGATGGTAAGCTTTGTGATCAATTTATTTCTATTTTGATTAACCCCGAATCTAATTATAACTATGTTAGTCCTAACTTGGTGGATAAGTGTGGCTTGAGTAAGGAATTACATGAAAATTCTTGGTTAGTGCAGTTGGCTACGAAGTGAGTTCATAATTGGGTAAGAGCTTGTGCATTTGATTTAAATGGTATCCCTACCACAACACATTTGAATGTATTACCGTTGGGATCATACCGTATGTTATTGGGCATGGATTGGTTGTATCTTCATAGAACCAAGGTAAAATGTTATGATAAAGCTATTGAGTTCATTGATGACAATGGAGAACCAAGAGTCTTGTAGGGTAAGAAGAAAGCCACATCAGTTAGGATGGTGAAAGTTATGCAAGAAAAGTGTAGCCGCAGGAAAGGGTGTATGTTATTTGCAGTGCACATTTCAAGTGATAAGGGAAAGGAGCTTGAGGACACAGATGTGTTGAGTAGGTGCCCAGTTTTGCAAGAATTTTAGGATGTATTTCCCAAGGACATTATAGAGTTTCCACCTCAGAGGGAGGTATAATTTTCTATTGAGTTAGTGCCAGGGGTAGCTCCAACATCAAAAGCACCTTACAGGATAAGCACATCTAATTTGGTTGATTTGAGGCTATAGTTTAAGGAAATGTTGGAAAAGGGATACATTAGGCCAAGGTATCACCTTCGGGTGCACCAGTATTTCTTGTGAAGAATAAAGATGGTACTCTCAGATTATGCATTGAATACAAGTATTTGAACAAAGTGACTATCAAGAACATGTACCCTTTGCTGAATATTGATGGCTTATACAATCAACTGAAGTAAGAAGCAGTGTTCTCCAAGATCGACTTGAGATCAGGATACCATCAGATACATATCAAAGAAGAGGATATTTGCAAGATAACTTTCCGAACCAAGTATGGGCATTATGATTTTTTTGTAGTTCCATTTGGCTTAACTAATGCTCCAATTACATTTATGTGTTTGATGCATAGTTTGTTGCATTCATATTTGGATAAGTTTGTTATTGTGTTCGTTGATGATATATTGGTATATTATAAAAATGAGGAAGAGCATGTCGAACATTTAGCAGCAGTGTTGAGGTTGTTGAGGGAGCATCAGCTATATGCTAAGATTAGCAAGTGTAGTTTCTTTTAGACTGAGGTACATTACTTGGTACATTATGTCTCCAAGAAGGGCATTGCTATAGATCCAAAAAAGATAAGGGCCATAATGGAGTGGGTAGCTCCTAAGAGTGTGGATGAGGTGAGATTTTTCATGGGTTTGGCATGCTATTATTATAGGTTCATCAAGAAATTCTCATAGATTGCTTATCCTATTACATCATTGTAGAGGAAAGGTAAGAAGTTCGAATGGATAGAGGAGTGTGAGGCTAGCTTTGAGCAGCTTAAGCAGTTGTTGACACTTGCACTAGTGCTACAGACTGTAGATTTAGACAAAGAGTTTGTAGTATGCATAGATGCTTGCAAGAGAGGACTTGGTGGAGTCCTTATGCAAGATGGACAGGTGGTATGCTATGAGTTGCAGAAACTAAACAAGCACAAGCATAATTAATCAACACATGATTTGGAGTTAGGAGTGATCATAAATGCATTGAAGATGTGGAGACATTATCTTCTTGAAAGGAGGTTTGTACTAATGAGTGATCATATTGGGTTGAGATATTTGTTTGACCAACCGAATATGAATACCAGGTAGGCTAGATGTTTGTCCACGATCAGTGAGTTTGATTTTGAGATTAGGTACATCAAAGGTAAAGAGAAGAGGGTGGCATATTCTCTCAACAAGAGGGTACAGGTAAATCACTTGATAGCTATGAGCTCCAATGGGGCATATCTAAGGATAGGATCTTGAAGGTAGGTCAACAAGATGTCAGGTATATGGAGATTGTGCACAGGTTGCAGCAGGGTAATGATACAGGTACAAGTGGTAGTATAGGTGTAGGTATAGGTGCTCGTAGAGGTACATGTAGTGGTAAATGTACATGTGGTAGTATAGGTATAGGAACAAGTACAATCATAGGTATAGGTGCACAAGGTATTGATTATTGTCTTACAACGGATGGATTGATCATATTCAAAGACATGATATATGTATGTGATGGATAACATTAATATCAAGAAGGTGATGTTGAGGGAGTTTCATGCAAAACCTTATTCAGGTCACAAGGTTATCAGAAGACATTGATCGTAGTGAAGAGATATTATTATTGGCCGAATATGAAGAAGGATGTAGCAAAGCTTGTGGCTAGGTGTTTTGAATGTCAGTGTGTGAAGTCAAAGTGAAAACATCCAGTGGATTGCTACAGTCAATCATGATTCTAGAGTGGAAATGGGAGGTCATTTCCATGGACTTCATTAAAGGGTTTATGAATACAGTGAGACGACATGATTTCATCATGGTTGTTGTGGAGAAGTTGACGAAGGTTTCACACTTCATTCCAATGATGTATACATTCTCAACTATCGATGTGGAAAAGGTATTCATTAGAGATGTGGTCATATTCCATGGTATCCTAAAGAATATTGTGTCAAATAGGGATGCAAAGTTCACTTCCAAGTTTTGTAAGGAGTTATTTGCAGGTTTGGGCACAAAGTTGGCCTTCAATACAACTTATCATCTACAGACAGATGGACAGACAGAGAGCATCAACAAGATATTGGAGGACATGTTGAGGACTTATGTGATGCATCAATAGCGGAAGTGGGAAGAGTATATTCCCTTGGTAGAGTTCACATACAACAACAGTTATCAGGAGTCATTGAGGATGAGTCCTTTGAAGCATTGTATGGGGGGAGTTACAATACTCCCATCAGTTGGAGTGATTGGGTTAACAGGGTGTTTATTGGACCAGTGATGTTGGCAAACATGAATAGGAAATGCAAGTGATCAAGAAGAACCTAAAGGTAGAACGGGATAGGTAGAAGAGCTATCCAGATTGGAATAGGTTGTTCAAGGAGTTCTAGGTTGGGGAACAATTTGTTGACGATGCTAGACTAGCCAACAAAGGGGATCTGCCCGATGTGAAGTCCCAACTAAACTCCACATCATTTGGTGTAGGAGTCCCATCCGATATGAAGGCTGAGTTTCCATATACTTAGATATTTTCCTTGGCTCTTGTTGTCAGCACATGAGAGTGTTACGCTGGTATCTTCAAACAACAAGGTACGTCTGCCTAGTGAGTATGTAATGTAAATGTGTCAAGGTTCTCTTACTACAAAGGGGGAGAGTAAAGTGAGCCTCTAAATGAGAGGTAGTAGTACCACCCAAGAATAGACACATGTGAACTAAAAGGTTTTTTCCTGCATCCAACTTAATAGTCCACAGCAGACATGGAAATCATTCAAACTGAGGTGAAGGGGACAAAACATACACCACCCAGCAGAGTAGTCCACACTGATGTGACAACGTTGATAGCCAATACACAAAAGGTGGTCTATTTAGTATCCCACTGAGTAGTCCACAGGGATGAGATAATGGTGATAAACAATACAACACATCTTCAAAAATTTAAGTACTAAAACAACCAAAGTAATTCAACTATCTTAGTATAGGTTAAGGAAACATGCATTACAAATGTTTAAAGATTAGTCTTACAAACATCTATAAAACATGCGTGAAAATGTGTTGGCCTTAACAGGCTTCTAAATTAAGAAAAATTCCCATGACACATTTGTACACCATACATCACTAGTCCCAGTAGTGGGGCATTGGATCCACTCCTCGCTCCTCAAAGAACAGATTGCAGACTAGGAGGAAAAATTGTGTAGTGAAAGTCACTAGTGTAATTTGCAAGGTGGGACTCTAGGGGGGGAACCTCTGTGCAGTTTTTAGAGGGAAGATAGAATGGGGCTACAAAGGGACTGTTGGGAAGTTTTGGGTAGTTTCAAGAGGGAAGAAAAAGCAGGGCTGTAGAGGGACTGTTGGGTAGTTCTGTTCAATTTTCAGAGGGAAGACAAAGCAGGGATGTAGAGGGACCTGTTGAGCATGACTGCGCAATTTTTGGGAACAATGTAGGACAGGCAGTAGGGGAACTTCTAGAAATTTCTACATAATTTCTGAAGTTAGTGCAGAGAAAGGAAGCAAGGGTCAGCTAGGTAGTTCTACATAATTTTTTAGAACAATGCAAAGCAAGGCAGTAGAGGACTAGTTGGGCATGTCTACGTAATTTTGGAGAATAGTGCAAACCTAGGTCTCAGAGCAGTGCAGGCTTCCAGTAGGGAAGAAGGAGGAATGATGAATGTGCTTGAGAAATGAATAGTTTAGTTTGGTCACGAAGGTATTTTTTGCGCAATTATAGGAGGAAGACATGTTGCTCACCTTTTGAATTGTGCAGTGTGACTGACCTGGAGGAAAACCTCAAGCACTACGCAATTTCGGGAAGCAGAGAAAGGTCATTGAGGGTTGAGACTGTGTAGTGCAGCTCAGTCAGGATCCGATGGAAGAGGGTTGTTCGATCAGTCATATTTTCAAGAAAATGGCTATGTTTCAAAAGAAAGTGAACTTGTGCAGACTGACATTGTGATCATACACTTAGCATACTTGATGAAGAGACAACATAGACCACCATGACAATAAGACAAAACATGCTCTCGGTGAGACTATCTTAGACCTGAGAGTGACAAGTATGACAGTTGTGATAGACCTTCGGATGACCGTGAAGACACTTGCGTGAAAATGCTTGCAAATTTGTGTGTGAGTACAATAGGTGTTTACATAGTGAAGACAACCCAAACACACAAAGACAACTTTGAAACTCACCAGAATAAGATCACAAATATGACAAATAAATCAACATGCCAAAAGATGATCGTCAGTCAAACAAGCAAAAGGGTGGAATGACTTCACAAGAGCTCATGGGTTGAGCTCGACTGTTTGCAACCATCAAAGGAAAAACCAAGGAAGGCTACGACATTTGGATGCAAGGAAAAATTTTAAAGGGTGTTGCAGCCGCTACAATACTTGGTGACACATTGGTTGAATACCAACTTCTTTGTTTTGGTTCATTTTCACCACAAGGCCTTAGCATTTTGGGGAGTATTGATTTTTTGTGCAGATCACTTCGGCTTCCCCACTTACCCTGTGGATAGACATGGTTCACCTTGTACCACTTAGTTGAACACAACACAAAATTCAGCCAAATCAAAATGTTTGTGCAGATCACTTCGGCTTCCCCACTTACCCCATGGATAGACATGGTTCACCTTGTACTGACTTAGTTGAACACAACACAAAATTCAGCCAAATCAAAATGTTTCAAATCAGGAAGGGTAATTTGGATCATGAGCTTAAGATTTTCAGAGTATAAGTTTTCATCGCTTGTGTTGCTCCACTGCTAGTAGGCTTGGACAGTACCTTAACGAAGTCACGCCAAAACACAAGCATTGCTCCACTACCAGCAAGATTGGACAGTATCATGGTGGAGTTACCTGCTTCACCTCTCTGCATAAGAAGCCTTCTTCTTCTTTCACCTTTGTTTATTTTTGAAAGAGAACTATGCATGGACACTTATTTATTTTTGAAGCGGAAGAGGGATCCTGAATTATTGAGAACAGAGAGGTTTCTCCATCATAGAATCATGTAAATACCTTTGATTTAGGTTTTCTCATTTAGATTTTCTCCTTCTTCATTTCTACTATTTGGATAAGCTTGAACACACCAGAGAAAAAACTGAGTATAGGCATGAGGTTTCCTAGACTGGACACGGTTTCATGGTTCGACCAAAATTTCCTTACAGACGCATCATATTTTTTGTCAAGACTTCATTGGCCAGAAGTTACAACCAAGCAAAAAGAAGATGGAAATAGAATTGGCCAAGCAGTACAGTGTCACAAGACTCTTTGAACTTCATCCAATTACATATTCAGAAGCCATAACATAGTGCAGGATAACACTTATTTACGTAGTGCAAACAAACAAAAAACTCAACATGAAAGGGAAAAACAAGATGAGAGGAAAGGATTACACAACAAAAACTAGAAGACAAGAAAGAAAAATGGTCAAAACAAACAGGATGAAAAACCGGAATAATAAAAGCATGATGGACTATGAGTGAAAAACGAGTGCAAGGAATGGAAAACTAAGATGCAACAAATCCTACACTTATCCTAATAGTTAAACAGTTGGGGTTATGTGAAATGAAATTTCCAGTGAAGCCACCATAGTCGCTCCCGATCTCTATCCACAAAGATACAAACAATTAAGATAGATAAAAAGTATTGTGCAACAAAAAATACAAAAACTTGAAAAAATTGCACACAAAAAGGAAGGTCTTGCCTATGGGCAGAAAGATGTGTCACAACCACCCAATACACATGCTTACCTCTATTATGGATACCATTTCTAAACAAACCTTAGAAGCTTCTTGTGAGTGTGACATTATCTGCACCGATCTTCTTAGCAAGCACAAGAAAGGATTAAAGCTAGTTACCTACAACATGGCTTGCCAAGTAAGATTGTTCCAGCCATTCAATGATTGGGCCATTGAATTCATAATGGTTGTTTAGACAACCTCATGATATGTGAAAGGGTGAATTCACGATTTGACAGACGAGATCATGATGGGAATCTTGTAAGGAAAAATAAATCTGATTATTCTCAACAGTCATGCCAAGATAGTGAGGACCTACCATAACCATCAATGTACGCTGAAGTACCTCACCTGGTTGATAGAAAACTAAGGAGAAAGATGCTAAACAATGAATATCAGAGAGCATGGAGCAAATTTCATCATATTTGTTGTTGTGAAATTGATAAGTTGAATGGCAGTCACCCAAGATAGAGGAATGATCAGATGAGTTGATTGAAATGGAAGATTCCCAATTTGAAATGGACAAAGAAAAATCCATTTGAACAATCTTGTGAATGCTCCAAATAATGGAACCAAGTTCGTTGTGAGCTAGATATGACAAACATATTTGCAGTGCAAGGTTCGCAAGAAGGCTGAGGAGCTGGCCATGAAGAGGGGAATTTGATAAGTATGATTGAAGGAAAAGAGAGTCTTTGAGATGATGAACTTCACAATCCCATGACTTCACGATAGATGAATATAACTAGCCTGAGTTCTACGTGAAATTTTTGCATGAAGACGGCTACACTGGGATAGATTCGTGGATTCGTTCATAAGTGAAATTTTGAAAATTTGAAATATCACACGCAGAATACAAAATAACTTTTACACAGGGATCCACACTGAGTGAAACCATGCAGACAGATGGATTGTGCGTGGGAAACCATATATGATTTAGTTCAAGGGGCTTACCAGATTTGCAAGGTCCTGACATAACCATCAATGGACGTTGAAGTGCCTAAACTCCCCAGTACGTCCCAAAACATTCCAAAATTGCATAATAATATTTTGAAGCATGAACCAAATCATGCATGGCTTGAGGATGTCTTATGTTGCTGATTTCAAAACTGCTCTTAGGATGGCATCCATCTCTATCATAGGTTTCACCAAATTGTTTAGCTTCAACAAGCTAATTTGAAGAGTTGCCTTCATGCACATGAAGAGATGACGGGGAATGGGAATAACACTCTGTCATTAGACTATTTTCAATTTCACCATGGATAGCCTCACTCCCTTGCGTCAATTGAGGAGATAGCTCATCAGATGAGGAAATAAGAGAATTTGGAGTATCTCCAACGCATGTGGATGCATTATGAATGGTAGGACACATGGGCATGAGGTGAAGAGGAAGTTTCGATATGAATGTCTTCTTTTACCGGAGAACATTCTAGATTTGAGTTAGAGTCTGCATGAGAAAAAACAAAGATCACATGATGTTCTTGGGCGTTCGTCTCAGCATGTGGAAGCATGGGAGTGATGACTACCCAAGACTGGGATTTGATCGAAATAATTAATTATACAAGATGTTCCATCGAGATTAGAATATTGATAATCGATCAAGAATGGAAGTCGATTGTTTTTATGCACACAATTTTGAAACATAGGGAAGAATGATAGTGTCCTCACTTTTCTGCTCCTCTGTCTGTGTAATGTGATTGCCTTATGCCTAGTCGTAATTTGAGCCAGTAGCTGGAGAATCAAGAGGATGCAAACAACTCACTGGTGAAGTGGATTAATCAAGCAAGTCATGGTACAAGGAGTTACGGCTTGTAGATGATGGAGGATGGTAGAGATGCAGATGAGGTTCGAGACTTGAGTTATGAATGGTTGCATCCTCTTGTATAATGGAGGAGCGAGTCTTTGTTATAGGTTTCCTGAGAAATTCTGGAACTTTCTCCATAGAAGCGGGAGACAAATGAGAAGATGGTATGGGGACATGCTGTGAAGATTTCTCATCTTTACGATCATTGCAAGGGGGCACCCACATAGGGACTAGAAAAGGAGGAGGATAAGGAAAAAACGGGGTGCTGGGCTCCTCCTTTGAAATATGAGGCGCCTCATGATCCACAAGACTTGGGGAGGAAGGGAAATCAGGAGGTTCACCATATTAAGAATTATGAACGAAGTGTTTAAACTTTTTCTCAAGAGGTCAAAGTTCACAAGATGTTCAGGAACTTCGTAACAGAGGTGAAGGAGGCATTGAGGAAAGTCCTTAGTGATTCATCAGGCTCCATACTTAAACGACAATTTTTTTCACGAAAATCCCAGTGGCTAATAATAATTTTAAAAATTTGACCAAATGAATTGATAAAGGCAAAGGGTAATGTGTGACACCAACGTTGAGCATGACCTTCGAACGTGAGGGTGAGTAATACAATCTAGAAATCTTCATACTCTATCTTGTGGCATAGGCAAAAGTTTATAACTTGGCACACATGTGCACGAAAATATGGTTCACCCTCACCACTGAACTTTAACTTGGATAGGTCATGGATAACTTCTACGGGGATGGTACATTCGATCTTTGTAGAAAGACATCACAGGATTATGATGTCAGGAAGAGCCATTTTTAAATGAGAGATTAAAACCTAACTCTATGGGAACAACCTATTGTCTAGCCTTCCTTCTAGCACCATTTTGTTGTCAGTGCTGGACCCGATAACAAAGGGGATATCCCCAATGTGAAGTCCCAAATAAACCCCACACCATTTGGTGTAGGATTCCCATCTCATATGAAGGCTCGGTTGCCATATACTTAGAGCTCTTCCTTTGCTCTAGTTATTAGCATATGAGAGTGTTACGCTGGTATCTTCAAACAAGAAGGTACATGTGCCTGGTGAGTGTGTAATGTAACTCTGTCAAGGTTCTCTTACTATAAAGGGGGAGAGTAAAGTGAGCCTCTAAATGAGAGTTAATAATGCCACCCAGGAAGAGACACACATGAACCAAAATGGTTTGTCCAACATCTAGTAGAATAGTCCACAATGGATGTGGCAGTCATTAAAACTGAGGTGAAGGGGACAACACGTTCATCACCCAGTGGAGTAGTCCACACAGATGTGATAGTCGTTATAGCGAGAAAGAAAATATGGTATGTCGATTATACCGTGGAGTAGTCAACAAGGATGTGACGTCGGTGATAGCCAATACACAAAGTGGTCTATTTAGTATCCCGCATAGTAGTCCATAGGGATGAGTGATAAACAATACAACACACCTTCAACAATGTAAGTACTAAAACAACTGAAGTATTTCAACAATTTTAGTACAAGTTAAGAAAACATGCATTACAAGTTTTTAAAGAGTAGTCTTACAAACATATACAAAACATGTGTGAAAACGTGTTTTCCTTGACAGGCTTCTAAATTAAGAAAAAGACCCAAGACACATTTGTACACCATACATCATTAGTCCTAGTAGTGGGACATTGGAGCCACTCCTCACTCCTCAAAGAATAGACTGTAGACTCTCAAGGCTATGTGGGAGGAGCCAAGGTGAAAATTCCTTTGCTCATACAATAAGGGGATATATATAACCAAGGGTGATTCTTGGCCCTTGTGACTCTTGGACTTCCCTCATGATTGTTCAACTTCCAATGACTTTTCAACTGACATGGCTCTTCAACTTCCTATGTGCATCCATTCGACTTCACTTTACATTACATTGAGTTACAACAGATATGGCCCATAGTGGTGATGTGGTCGAGACAACTCATGACACAACTCAACATGACACTGCTGGCATGTACTTGCTGACTGTGGTGTCCATGTCAATTTGTTGCACTACTGAGTGATGGATGTACACTTTGTGTGCTTTGTCTTCTCCTCCGCATGGCATAGTGTTGTGGGGTCTTCGATGGTCTTGGTCTTGCTTGATGGTTCAATGCTTGTGCTCCTTTTTCTTGCTTCTTGATATGCTTGGTACGTCCATCCAACTACAAGTAATTCTGCTAAAATGTGTGCTCCTTCTTCATCTCATTCATCATCTCACAATGATCTATCAGTGTATATATTCCTACAATTCAGTCATCTCAGGATGACATCAAATCCAAAACCTCCTAGTCTAGCATGATGCATTGTTCTCGTGTTTTGGGTGAGACATGGAGGAAAACTCACTAAGACATTGCAGAGCAAAGGTCAAGCTAGAATGGGGAATTCTAGGAGGACAACTTGCATTGTCGAGAAAAACAATAGAGTGACCAATGGGAGGCAGAATTGGGCAGTGAAAGTCACCAGTGTCAACTGCAAGGTGGGACCCTCAAGGGGGACACCTCTGTGCAGTTTTCAGAGGGAAGATAGAGTGGGGTTGCAGAGGGACTATTGGGTAGTTCTGCACAGTTTCCAGAGGGAAGACAAAGCAGCAATGCAGAGGGAATTCTGGGTAGTTTTGCACAATTTTCAAAGGGAAGATAGACTAGGGCTCCAGAGGGACCTATTGAGAATGACTGCGCAATTTCTAGGTACAGTCCAGGATAGGCAGCACAGGAACTACTAGACATGTCTGTGCAATTTCTGAAGGCAGTGTAGAGCAAGGAAGCAAGGGTCAGCTACATAGTTCTTTGCAATTTTTTAGAACAGTACAGAGAAAGGCAGCAGAGGACGAGTTAGGTATGTATGCACAATTTTTGAGAAAGGTGCAGACCCAGGTCTCAGAGCAATGTAGGTTTCTGGAAGGCAAGAAGGAGGCATGATTCCTGTGCTTGAGAAATGCGTAGTTCCCCTTGGTCATGGAGGAAGTCTCTGCGCAATTCTGGGAGCTAGAAATAGTGCTCACCTCTCAGATTGCACAGTGTAGCTGGCCTGTAGGAAAACCTTAAGCACTACACAATTCCAAAAAGTAGAGCAGGGTCACTGAGGGATGATGTTGCGCATTGTAGCTAAGTCGAGGTCTGGTGGAAGAGGGTTATTCGATCGGTCAGATTTTCAATAAAATCCTAAGTGTCGGAAGCAAGTGAACTTGTATAGACTAACATTGTGATCATGCACTTAGCATACTTGACGATGAGAAAACATAGACCACCATGACAATAAGAAAAAATATGCCCTTTGTGAGAATATCTTAGAGCTAAGAGCGATAAGCATGACACTTGTGATAGACCTTCATACGACTGTGACGAATTTTGCATGACAGTGCTTACAACTTTATGTGTGAGTACGATGGGTGTTTACATAGCGAAGACAACCCAAATACACAAAGAAAACATTCAAACTCACTAGACTAATATTGCAATTATGATGAAGCAATCAACATGCTAAAAGACGATCATTGGTCAAACAAGCAAAAGGGTGGAAAGACTTCACAAGAAATCATGGGGTGAGCTTGAGTGTTTGCAACCATCAAGGGAAAAACCAAGGAAGGCTTCGAAATTTGGATGCAAGCCAAAATTTTGGAGGATATTGCAGCTAATACAATGCAGGTGTACTTGCACATCAAACCGAAGAAGAGATCCTTACAGATTGGATCATGTGCCAAGATGGCACCGCAGTTTTGTTGACGCTTCATTATCATTGAGAGGATTGGCTCAGTAGCCTATCGAATTGGACTACCTTTGACAGTGAAATTCCATGATGTTTTGCATGTGTCATTACTTAAGAAGCATGTTAAATATGTTGAACATATGATTGACTGGTCTATATTCCAGTTGGAATTAGATGGAGAATTTGTGTCCGAGCCTTAGTGTATATTGCAGAGAAAGGTGCCCATGCTCTGGAACCGAGAAATCAAGCAAGTTATAGTGCAGTGGTAGCACTTTAGGCCTGATGAATCTGCATCGGAGATGGTGGATCAGATGCAGGCTATGTATCCTCCTCGTTTTCTGGTTGAGGCAAAGTCGTTTTGGTATGGTGTTTTGGGTATATGTCTTGGTATATGTTTTGATGATTTTGCTATACGTACATATGTATATGGATGTAAATATCACCATGAGATAAGTTATAAAGCTCCAATAAGCGGTATGGGTGTCATGCCATTATAATTTCATGCTATTATGTTGGTTTTCTTTCAGCAGGGTGATCACTTTAAATACTTCATCGAGCTATGTTATAAAGCTCCATCAGCAGTATGTTTGATTTTCAGTAGTTTTGATGAGGTCTAACACCGAGGATGGTGTTCCCAAAGGGGGAGGGTTATGTAACAACCCTAGTGAAAATTCCATGTAATAAAAGTTAGTAAAGGAAAAAATAATAACCACGGTTGATGAGACACTTATTCCAAGCTGATAGTTGTGCAAGAAATCCTAGGGGGTGTTCATTTAGTTGTTTATGGCTAAGGAAATCTTTAAAGGTAATGGATAAGGCTTTGGAAAGGAAAAATGGTATTTTTAGCACATTTATTTATGAAAATAATGGAAATTAGGAGAAAAGGGAGGTGAAAGGTCACAGGTTGCATATGAGGAGGAAATTGAAGGAAAATAATGGAAAATGAACAAAATAGAGGCCTCATTCATAAAAAGGCTTATGAGGATCAGTTGGTAACCTTTTTTTGGTTGATTTTTGGAGCTCTCTCATTATTCTCTCTCTCTCTCTCTATCTCTCTCTCTCTCTCTCTCTCTCTCTTAGACACTTAGAGTCTTCTTGGAGCATTTTGGCATTGGAGCAAGGAAGGTAAAAAAGGCAAAAGGAAGAAAAGATCAAGCAGGGAAAGGCATGATCAAGTGGCTACAACAGGATTCATTGCAAGTATCAATTTGCAAGTGTATTTTCCTTGCTATATTTGGAATGCATGGTATTGCATGTGGTTATTTGTTGTCATGGCATGGGTTTTCCAAGTGTAACAATGTTTATAGCCTAGCCTTGCCATTTCTAGATAGCCATGGTGTGATGGGGTTCTCATATTTTGGTTGAGTAGGATTTCCGGATGGATTCGAAGCTGAGTGAGGTGGATCTTTGAATGATAGAGTGCATGGCCTAGTGATCCCTAAACTAAACTATGGATCACAGTAAAACCACTGGTATAGTGACCCCTGATCCAGACTGTGGGTTGTGGTAAAGAAAATATCATGTTGCCTCGGTGGGCCTAGGAATCCTTGTCCGTGAATGGAAATATATACAATAAAGCCAAGAGTTGGTTTGATCTCTGTTGGGCCTAGTAATCCTGGGTTTTAGATATGTGGTAAATCCTAGAAAGTGGGTCTCGGTTTAGGGCCTAGTGATTCAGGTTTGGGTTGTGATAAAGCTTGATAGATTAGGAGACAGGAAAATTCCTCACAGTGTAGGTGGAGAAATATGGTGGCATCCCTACTTGCTGGCCTAGTGATCGGGTGGAGATCATGGTAAAGCCTATCATGATGTGTTCAACTTGTTGGCCTAGTGATCCAGGATGGATTTGGGTAAAGCCTTATTTCTATTGATGAGGGTGAGGTGGTTTACCCTTGATATGCCTCGATTGGTTCTTTTGGTTTGAGTCCCACATTCATGCTTGGAATATGGCATGGGGGTTAATGACTGAAGAGAGATTTGGCTCATTCATTCTATGGTTGTGTGGAACGTTGAAGTCCCATCTCGGGTTTTTTCTTTCATCATTAATGAAAGGTTATTTGTCCTTGCATTTATATGATAATTTTGATGGATTATATGTGGTCTATATGGCTATAGTTTCATGATTATATCTATTTTCATTGTTGGTTGTATGTGTGTTTTATGATAGCAGTTATGTATGGATATAAACATATTTTAAATTGTAAATGAATGGATAATGTATCTATGGCATAGGAGATGATAATGCAACAAATGACATGGGGGAACAATGCTTCATAGTGATTCTCAAGTAAGTATGAGATTCCTATGCTTAATTTTGTGTAGGTTACATGTTGATGATATGTTTGACAAAATTCCTGTCATGGCTAGAAGGGGCACGATTATAGTCTTGTTTAACTTATTTCTTTTGCATCATTGTTTCCCTATTCTTTGATTGATATTAAGCTATGATTCCATTTTGGGCAGCGAACTAGGCTTTGGGCCTGAAAAAGTGGCTCAAATCCTGGGGTCGTTGGCATAACACTAGCAAATTGGGTCTCTGAATTCTGGCAGGAAATCCTGTGAGAGCGACTTTGGGTTTCTGGACATTGTCATGCCTATAGTATAAGAGCAATTGAGGCTTAAGATGTACAGAACATCAGTGGTACCCAGGGACAGGATGTCTGAGTGGTTGACATGTCTCCTAAGGTTTCTGTTGCTAATGTGGATAGGTTGGTTGATGTGTTCCTTCGATTCCACTTCCTTAAGTTGACATAGGAGGTCGTATCCAATCATAGTAGCCTCTCGTCGCATTTTTACCCTGGTTGGATGGTTTCTTGGGTAGATGTGTGAGGAGGGTGTTACATGTGCAACTTTGATAAAAAATGCATCTGTGATGTTACTGGTCCTATTAAACTACTCCTAGAACTACAACTCCCTCACCATATGTTGCTTCTACAACTAAAAAATTGCAACAGAAAAGCATCCAAAATTACTAAACCAAATGTGGTCTGCATGATGCATATGTCAATCGAGTCCTGACTGCTGCTAGAATCTGCACTATCACCAAAACCTCTACGCTGCTACTGACTCTGCTCTGTGCAAACTACATTGTTGCCAACTCTGCACTACGTTGCCCAATATCTGACTTACTACTAGCTAGTAAATCTTTCACTTTGGCATCTGACTATACTAACTACCACTGATCCATCCTACTACTACATACTATGGGCTCTCGTAGCAAGGTATTGATTAATGAGGTGGAAATCCTTAAGAATCCAGTCCATCCTGTAGCTCTCTGGGGCTAAAATACCAAATCACCCCACCTCTCTCTTGAAGGTATCTTAGTGACCATGAAAAACTCTTCCTCCATTTTGGACGATAGCCTATCCATTTCTATGGATGCAGCTTGTTGATCTTTCTTCTCCTCGTTATCCTTGTTTTTGAGAGGACATTGAATGTTGTAGTGGCCAAGCTCACCACATCTGAAGAATTTCACCTTGGAAATTCCCTTCTTCCTCTTACGTTTCTCCTGCTGACCCTTTGATGCGAGGGTCAAATCTTGCTCCTCGTTTACTTGCTTCATCCACCAATACCACTGTTACCACTAATGTTTCTCTTCATGATATCTCGCCTCATCTCCTCTTGCTACAAATTAGCCCACATATGATACCAATATGTCATTTTTTCTCTACCCAAGATACTGTGGACTAAAACTTGCCATTCTTCAGAAATCTTGTTCAGAGCTAACTGTACCAACTCTATAGGTCGAGGTGCTAACCCTAATAAAGAAAAATGGACTTGGACATCCTAAATCCTAGTAAGGAAGGGGTCTATATGCTCACATTTTTGTATCCTTGTGCATCTCATCATCTCCTCAAGATACATCTTCAGTTACTTAGAATCTCCTTTGTACATTTTAGAGAGTGCCTCCCACATATATCGGGCAATATCTTTACAAGATATGTGAGATACCACATGGTATCAAACCCCGTCGAGGATCAACCTCTTTTCTTTCACCATCTCCTTCTTCTACTTCTTAAGTGGATCTGCATCTACATGCACAACTATCGCCCTACCAATATAAGTCATGAGATCATGTTCATCTATAAGGAAGTAAATTATATTCTTCTAGATCACATAGTTGGAGGATCCTTCCAACCAATATTGATCTCTCAACCCTGCTGATGCCATCTCTCTAAAAATGTCAAATTTCTCCTCTTCTCCTTTGCACACCTGCTTCCTAGCTATTCACACTTCCTTCTGGAGTGAGAAATTCCACGCGCAACTACTGCTGTTCTGCTAGGAAGATTTGAAATTTTGTGCTAGAAGTCCCCTAAGGAAATAATTCCCTCATTGTATGCTCTTCCTTCCTCCTGATGCTATTTTCACTAGAAAATTGCTGCAAAAATCTTCACTAGAAAATTGCTGCAAAAATCTGCATCCCAGCTGAAGATCTTCTCTGCAAGGAAAACATTATTGCTCCCTTCCACCTCTAGTAATCTTTGATATGGGAAATCTAATTTCTCTATCAACTCATTCAGAGAAATATACCTTTCTTCAAAACTCGACCCTCTTGGCCTAAGAACTACACTTCCTCTGGGGTTACAAATTATTTCCTATGCATAAATTTGAACCTCCTTCTACTCTTCTACTACTGAGCTCTCCGGCTTACGATCTATGCTTCGATACCATGTCAAAATTTGGTGACGTTGAAACCTAATACACCAACTGATTAAGTTTCTTCTATTTGTTAAATAAGTTGAACAAATTATTTACTACATTCTACGATAAATATCGAAACTAATACACTGCATCCTTCACAAATAAAATATTGTGGAAGAAATAAAAGACCAGAAGAATAGATTTGCACACACAATAAACACCGTTGTTTTTGGACCAATGTCCCCGGAAAAACAAAACTTGGGAAAATTGGTGTAGCAGTTGAGGGTTTTATTATTATGCAATAGTAAATCTAAGTACAAATCTATGGAAGCTTAAATCTAGCTTTCCTTACAGTGAAAATTATTGACAAAAGTCTAGTGAGAAAAATCTCACTTCCACCGATGATCCAACACTAACCTTATAAGCGCAAGATGAGTTTCCCCTTGCTGCCTCTGTGCTGCCTCTATGCCAGCCTATGCAGATCTGTCTCAACCTACGCAGATCTCTGTTAGCCTGCTGGGACCAACATATCTCTCACTCTGTTGATGAACTGCTTCTCTGGAAACTCGATCTTCTGGTCTCTGGGCTCTCACTTTGGCTCTTTTCTCTGAATTTCGACTTCTCCTCAGCAAATACAGATATCCTTGTGAAGCTCTATGTTTCCTCTCTACACTGCATCATCCTCTCTGTGGAGTATGTTGTCTCTCTAGTATGCACTCACTGGACTGGAAAACATTCCTTCCAGCCTTACTATCGCTACCCCTCTCACACTACTTACAAATTACTGAATCACCTCCAGCAACACACAACTACTACTCTGGAGTTTGATTTCCTAGAAATATTGAGTTTTTCTCTTCTCAAGTGTGTTCTCCAACCCCCATTAAATTTCTTCTTATAATCTCATGTTGGGGCTTCAACGGCCAAGATTAAAACATAATCGATGACTAATATTAACTAGAAATCGGTCCATGTTTTCTTCTAGAAGATTCTCACCATGATTTAATTAATACGCTTTAATTAATCATCTTTCCTAAGTTTAGACTTAGGGACCATTAAAAAAAGATTAATTATTTTAATTAAGTTGTCTCTAGGTGGAATTTCCAGAAACGGTTTTTGCATTAAAATCAACACATCTTCCATACCTTTCTTCAACACTCCTTCATCGCTTTGAATATCATTCAAGTACTCTACCAAATTGACAAGATTATAAAGGCAGTGAATATGTTCAAGCATTTACTTTAGCTAAATCTGAATCCATGTCCTCACTTGGCACCTTCAGTATTTGGTTAAGTATCCTAGCCTAAAGGAAGCAACATGAATTGACATTCTCTGTTTATAAAAATGACTGAAACAAACATTGTTCCTTATCTTATAACTTTGAACATTATCATCAATCGTCACTATCAAATAGGTAGAATGGATTACGCATTCAAGTTTTTGAACGAATGGAAGAAGAGTCTGAATTTGATGGCCTATGGCACATATTTACTTTTGAGAACCTTATTTAACAAACATATATTACAATGTTACATAAAATTGTACTAATTGACCACATAAGTTTTTATTTTTATTT
Source organism: Pinus taeda (assembly GCA_000404065.3). Taxonomy (NCBI): domain Eukaryota; kingdom Viridiplantae; phylum Streptophyta; class Pinopsida; order Pinales; family Pinaceae; genus Pinus; species Pinus taeda. The sequence continues at coordinate 171,936 of APFE030446521.1, forward strand.
TTTTCTCAAAAATAAAAAACCAAAACATTCTTTTACAGTAATAATAATTTTTTTTATATATGGAATATATTTGAGTAATTCACCATTTCTAGTGCATTGATTGTAAACACAATAATGTGTCTCTAGATATAGTCTAACAAGATAAAACATATATGATTCACTACAACTCAAAAAATTATGAGACTTATATAGACTATGGAAAACATATTGTTCACATCAAGAAAGAAAATACTTATGTGAAATGGGTTTTCCTTGTCCTTTAAATTTTTTCATTGTAGTAGGCAGAGTATATGATCTCCCCTAGTTTATATATATGTCCCACCTTTGAGAGAGCATCAAAATTTCATTTTGTTCTATGTATATATGGGAAGATGTCAGCCCAAGGAAAAGTACAATAAGAATACCTATACCTATTAGCCATTACTAGGGCTTCAACAATCATAATTACAAAATTAAAGTTTTAAGTATGACTTCCAAGTTCATATGGTTTACCCCATAACCTTCTTTGGTTTCTCAAGTTTGGTCACATGGAAGCTGTCGAGAGGCCTGAGGAACAATTCTTGTCTGAATATTGATAATTAAAAAAATGAATTTTGGTCATATGGAAGTTGTTGAGAGGCTTGAGGAACATTTAGTGCATAAAAAGTCATGTAAATTCTTAAATTTTGTAAATTTGAGTGACCCAAGTAGCACTCTGAAAGTGATGGGTAGAACAAATGGGTTGAGGAATATGGTAGCACAACTATACTCACCCGGTGGATCTCCTCTTTCCCTTTATGGAATAAAAAAATCATCTCTAGTAAGCCATAAGAATGATGGGTGGGAGAGTGCCTCCCTATTCCTTCATTATCAAAATTTCTCTTGATGATAAGGCTAACTTTTCCATGTCTTTTCCTTCACAAATGTGATATTGTTGTTCATGGAATTTTACTTTTTTCCAATAAAACCTAGGCATTCATGCTTGATTGTTTATTGAGGTACAATAGGGACCAAGATGCCTTTTCTTTTCTTTTCTATTCCTTATATATCATATCCAACATAACTTATTATTTCAAGTCAATGCTTCTATTATTTTTTTCAAATTTTCACTAAAAGTCTCTTGAGAAATTTCTAAGGAAGAAGAACTTAGTAAATTTGTCTTAGGAATGGTGTTCACCTTGACCATGATATGAATCCATGGGACATATACAATTGATTAGATATACAACATGATTTTTCAGTAGAATGGATCCATTACATAGAATAGAGGTGTGGAAAATGTCAAGACACATTAACATTGGTCATGTATCTTCTTGGTACTATATGGGCCACTATAATCAACCTTTGATCTAGCTACTAGAGGATCCAATTTTGAATCCTATAAATATAAGGCAACTTTACTTCCTCTGTCTCTTAGAAAATTTCTTGTAGCTTTGTTGATGCCTCCTTTTTCTTTTCCTACTCTTACTCCAACTAAGTCATCATATGAGAAATCATCTCTTTTGACAATCTATCCATCTAAATTACCTGCTCTCCTAATTACACATGTTGAACTCTATGCTTGTCCTAATCTAGCATGACAGCAATAAGGAAGTCTTGAAGTTCAACAAAATTATCCTTTAAAAAAAGTAATAGTTTTTAAGAGGTATTGATGTTCTTCTTCATCTTTATCATCCTCTAGTCATCCATATGATCCTTCTCCTTCAACTTTCAAGTTTCTATTCTTTTCTCAAAGTTGGACATCGATGGCCTAGAAGTATTCCAACCTCTCTTTTTTCTTTACCCATGATAGGTTTATACTCTCTCAAAAGCTATGGTAGAAGTGTCATATTCAAGATTTCAATGGTCTAATACCATGCAATTTGTAAACAAAATGACTTGGAGGAAAATCACTTCACCAATACATATACTTTAGAGAATTTAATTGTGGTCTCTATTTTCACCCTTGGATGGAGATATATATCTTTATAATCGCTATAAGGCCTCTATCCTATAATTTATTTCTATGTGTAGCTACTCTATAATACTATTTAGGATTGAGGATATGGCACACCCTTTAATGTAATTAGCACGTAAGAAACCAATCGATGTGCTAATAAAAATCAAGACTTTACAAATACTCAAGCATTGATAACTCTATCTTCATCACAACTCCCTTGCACATTGATATCCAACTAATCTAGATCTCACAAGATTATCAAAGTTTAGACATAATCAAGGTTTGGTTTGTGTGTGTGTGTTTAATTATGATTGTAGTGCTCTATTTGCAGGCGAATACCGATACAATAATAAGCTATTATTGTTTAGTCAATATGTGCTCTACAAACTAGTATGGGGAAGTAGTTGTAGTGTCTGTAAAATAAATTTTTAAATTAAATAATAATAATA
>APFE030446522.1:0-21250 GCA_000404065.3 Pinus taeda
ATGTACATTTGATGTCTTTATATTCCTGAATATATCGCAGCCCGGATGGATGAAACTAGATCTGGGGTCTTCAACACTTGTTCAATCTTCACTCAGAGTACAAGTCAATCCATGTGAAAAAATTTCTGGAGTCGAACATGGAAAGACATCGCCTGATTACCAGCCAATGATGTAAGCTATTAACAGGCACAAGAGGAATCACCAATAATGACAATGACCCTCAAGGTACTACAGTACAATTCGCGTGGTGTGAAAAAGGACTTGGCGTCGAACACCACACAAAATCTCTTGGTTGAAGGCCATTAATGTAAACCTGTCGCCGAAAGTGAGAAACTTGCCATCGAGGCATGCAAGCTTCAAAGTACTGAAAGGGTTGTCCCTATGTCAACTTCTTGGATAATGAGCTGATGTCGACAAGAAGTGACTCGTTGTAGGAGGGCCTTAATGAATCCCACATCTACGACACGGAATGAAGCAAATGATTTTGGAGGTGAAAACGATCTGATGATACAGTGTTCAGGATGGCAGTCATGAAAAAATGGAGCGTGAATGTATTGCAGTGGGTGAGACACAGGTGAATTTTCTAAATGACTTCTCTTGAACATATCGGTGACACTAACGATGGATTGGTAGCATTAACCCCAAATATGGATGGTGTGACGGACCAATGCTGATATGACTAGTGAACGAAATAACCCAACCCGGCTCGGATGTGGAAGGAAAGTGTCATGTTCAAGAGCGACTTGCTACCAATAAAGCTTTTTCAAGTTTTCTTCCCAATTTTCCCTAGTCATTGCTGACCAGTACCTCTTTATTTTTGTCAAGCTTGAGGAGGATAACATATGCTTGTTCTATAATTCGCCCTTCGAGCGAACCTGTCGCTATGTTTTAGCGAGCCTAGCGACAGTGAAACTCATTCTCGTCCATTTGGATGAGTTTGTTGCTATTAGGCTTTAACGAGTTTAACGAAAGATAACTCGATCCTTTTGAATTTTAGAGAGTTTGAAAGGGACAGAAAGGAAACTCCAAAGATTCTTTTTCATCATATAATCCCTTAAGTCCAAAAAAGCATAAAATAATATGAAAAGGATGAATTTTTTATATTTTTAACGAGCCGAACAAGACAAACGCTCGATGTTTTTGTGTAATAATCCCTCAAGTCCAAAAAGATTAAAATCTAGTGGAGGGATAGCACTTCCGATGACTTTAACGATCTGGAGAGGCTAATCACTCGACAATCTTTCTGTATTTTATGAGTCAACTGAAAAAGAGCTTAAAGGAGACTTGTTTTTCGAGGAACGAGTGATGATCTCACGTAGCAGCTAATTCCAGGTAAGGTTTGGAATTTTCCAATCACGGCAATGTCACAAGGATGGCTAATAGAATCACTCTTCTTAGATGTTCCTCGAAACGGTAAACAATCAAATGGAGGTGAATGATCGGCAAAAAACAGAGTGGAGGTGATGATGAGAACACGACCAAGGCTCAAAAGCTAATGATAAGGCATTCATAATGGCTATTTACTGGTTCATTTTTCAATGAGCTTTAACTCTGGGGGAAACATTTGCTCATTTGCTTATGTTTATTTTTTAACGAGCTTGAATTCCGCATTAAAACTGCTCGTGGAGGGTTTACTTTTAAACGAGCTTGAACCCTGTAGTAACACTACTCGCCACTCGTATAATAAGGATGTCTCATTCAAGACGCCATTTTTTATGGGACTTGTACCTTTTGTAAGCTTTGACCCAGATCCTTCATTTATGCAAGCTAGGAAACGACCAACCTTACGGGTTTAAAGGGTTAGAGGTCCTACAAATTTAAAAAATAAATGGTCGCTCTTTGCTTGCATGTGGAAAGGTTTGTATGCCCCCAGGTATAGTGAAAAATTCCCAGGTTACCATGAAAGTTCCATCTGCGTTGCGGACAAAATGCTTCCTTGGCGATGTCTACCGAAATAGACAAAGGTGAGTGGCACAGACGCCTCCACTCACATAACTTTAACGAAGGTATCTTATTCCAGCCTAATCCCATTTTCCTGCAAGGACGGGTGTGTCAGACTAGTCATATATCCTCCACGGAAACCTACTCTATACCCAAGGTTTTCCTGCCGAAACAAACCAGGGTGCATGCCCCCTGGGTTTTCGTCACATCCTCCCGAATCACTCGCGCTCATCAGGTGGACGGACTGGAGATCGATGAGACATTCCTTGCATGAAAAGACTTTTTAGGGATGGCATTGGACTATTTGCTATGTGTGAACCGACGAATGACATTTGGTCTATGAGCTTGACCATTCTGCCTTCGTGCAGAAAACACATTACTCTAAAAAGTGAGGAGACGACGACTCCCATGCAATAAATATAGTTGCATCCAAGGAGTAGATTATAATCTAGGGGTCATTGAACTACCATCACATTCATGTGAACGGTTTTCCTTCTCAAATTAATGGGCACATTTGGAAGGATCCCTAATGGTCGACTAGTTCCTTTGTCAAAGCCTGTCAGATTTCTCATTTTAGGAAAAAGCAATGGCGAACCAAGTGCTTTCCAAGCAGTTGAGGAAAGGATACTCACAGAAGCCCCTTCATCGATGATGGTGCCAGCCATGACCATTCTATAATCTTGTACAATGAATCGAAATGGTACACTAGCTGGTAAACGGCGTCTGCCTAGTAGATTCCAGTCGAAGGAAACAACTAGGTTGCTTGGAGGTGGGACCGAATAGACGGCCAGATATGACTCTGATGAACTTCCTTCCTGCAATAAAGGAATGGGTAGACTACCCCCAAGTTCATCAGAGTTTGTGTTTATGAAAATAATTTTAACGGTGTCGTTCTCTTTCTCTTCAGTGATAGTATCATTCGAAGATGAACACTCTGAAGGCAAGACCAGGTCAACTGTCACCTCGACCTTTTGACTTTCATCTGGTATGGATTCAGAGGGTTCATTTTCAATGATAGATGCTTCGCCCGACCACAATGGTGGGCCAGCTAGATTTTCAACCAGTGGTGGACTTAGCAAGAGTTTTTTATAACCACGAGGGAGCCGTAGCGGTGATGCAGGATGGTCATCCAAAACTATTTTAGCTTCGTCAAGGAAGGGACAATGGTGGATGGCGTGATTGCCTTCACACAATTTACAAGGAAATCTGGGATTCCTTTTCTGTCCAGATACTTCACTTTCATTGGTTGATGGCGTGCATTCAACATGATCATCATAGGTTGACGACACCAGATTGTGCAAACGAGGAAACTAGTCCCTTAAGATCCAAGGGATGCAGGGACAATCTCGATGATAGTGGTCTCCATTGCAAATGACACATGGAGATTTAGGTTTATATGGTGCGGTGTGAGGATTTTCGCTAGACGACGCCTGGTTGCCCCCTTTCGATTTTGGTTCCTTCTTCTTCTTTTCTCTTTTCTCTTTTTGCTTCTTTTTCTTCTAAGTTACTTGATCTTGAACTTTACTAGCTTTATCAAGCAAAGAGGAAGGAAGACAGGGAGAAACAGACGAAGTAGAAGGTTGGGAGGCAGCTCTAGTATCATCTAGTTGCTGACTTGACTGCTTAGGAATTACGATATTCTGAACGAAAAAGGTAGAGAAGAGCCAGATGGGCAAACCAATCATTAACCCTAGAAGTGACAATGTGGACATATGGGGTGCACCAACATCTCCCCAAGAGGGGAAGGGATTAGGATTTCCTCCAAGGGGAAATCCTTGGTTGGTAGACTCCATTTTTCTCAACCTAAAGACCAACAAGGGAACTTGTGATGTTATTCCGATTAAAATAAATTGTAGACGCTTTGACACAACTTGTTTTTTCAATTTTAAAGAGTCAAGAAAAAACAGAATATGGCTCAAGTCGCCTTCGATTTTTAGTGAGCCTGAAGTGACAAGTGCTTAGATGGAACCTTTCTTTTAAGGAGTCTGAAAATGAGCAAAATATACTTCTCTGGAAATCTAGGCAAAGGGGATTACCAAACCAATCGCAAAACTGCAGAATACTTTCTACGGTACGGCAGTCAATCTTCCCGAATGCTGTGTTCAGTGCATTGTGATCGATAAGGTGGCAAACACGCCTTCCTAAGGATAAAGGATGCAACCTATTGTGGTCTCCCAATATATACTCGATGGTATGAGGGAGCACAAGTTCGTACTGGCACTTGCCGTCTCAGAGTGGAGGAATCACCCAACCAACAATGAAAACAACAGTTACCAGGTTTTATGATGCCGGAATACGTCTCTAGCCTACACCTCTAGATGTTGTGCGTTAGGTTCCAAAGCATTGTTAGATTCATTAAACGTGTTTTAAGTTGATCTTGTTTAAAAATTTTCCTTTCAGGTTCACCGTGTGATATGTATACAATTCCTAAAATGTAGTCTAAGATGATAAACAACTATTTAATCTTCTTTTGGCAATGAAAATCCTAGCTACTAAGGAAAGAAAGTTGAGAATCTTTCAACAAAGAGCACAGAGCACACACTAAATGCATTGTCCTAAATCAAACCAAGCAGTCTAAATGCAAATGCACATGCATGTATTTGTTTTTAGCCTTCTTAATGTATGAATGACGATAAGAAAGCTAAGTGCAAATATGAATTATTTTCAAAGCGACAATACTCAGCAAATTTCTTTTCAAAATGAAGTGAAGGTAAGGGAGACACTTTGCGATTTCGAAATGAAAATTTATTTTAGACACTTTAAAAACTACTAATTCAAATCATATACAAGAGTAACTGGGTAATTAACTATCAAGAATAATGGGATTCTCTTCTAAAACTAAAAACGACTCTTACGACACTTTCAGATTTAAGAAACGACAGTTCGACTATGCTACTTCTTTGCAAAAGAGAACTAAAAATGACGCACAATACATAAAAACACTTACAGTTCTTTGCACAATGGAGGCAAAATGATGTAAGCGAAGAGGGTTTTCACAGAGATACACTGAACACAGACAGAAAAACTCCTAAATAGAACTAAAAATAGTGAAGGAAAAACCAAAGTCTGAAGGTAAAGTTAACCTTCCCTAACCATCACACCTGTCATATAGTGAATTCAGTATGCAGTGCGAGACGTTTAATGAGTTTTTGCTCACAATATTCAATTCAGTTCAAGGATTTAGGCCAATTAAGTGATGTTCAGTATATGTAAATCATAGGGGTTGATCTAAGGAGGTTACTAGAGCCACCACTTAGGGCAATTAGAACGTTTGCAGATCAATTGTTTAATTCATAGACAAAACCCAGAGATAGATTGAAGCAGCATTGATCTACTTTGCATTTGTATAACAAATGAAGTTCGAAGGCTAGTTGGCTTGACTTTAGGCTCCATCTGTAAGTTTATAAATGAAACAAAGATAGGCTAACAAACACTCTATTCGCTCCCCAATGGAGTCACCATTTTGTTACCAGGAATAGTGTCCAGTTGGAGCTGCTATTCCCACTAAGACTGGTAGCTATCTTAGAAACAAACAAGTAAAGTCTAATTTCGCTTTCCTTTATGAAAATAGAAAAGAGTGGAACAAAGGATACCAACCTTAGTCTTGCACTTGGTTTCCTTGCTTGATTCCTCTCCTTCCTGATAGATCTTTGCCGCTTCTTCTTCATCTACCGAGCTTCAAAGAGCACCTATGGAATCAAAGCAACATACTACTATCGAAGAACACAGATCTATATTCATAAATAACACAGGACCACATATGTGTTAACCATACAAATGCATATATAATCAAACATACAAGAATATGGAGGAAAACTTGAATAGCTTTATTAAGATCAAGAATAGCAAGAGGATTACAACCATATGTTCTTACCCAACATCATCCTCCAACAAGAAAACCCTTCTTCACCTCAAGTAAAGCTTAGATCACCCAACACTATGAAGTTACACCAGAAAACCAACAACACTTCTCTACAAGATACAAGATTCCAGCCTCTGGATCTCTATGATGAGGGATCCATATGTAGATGATTCTAGGGAGGTGAGTCATCTTTTTGGGTCTTGATTAGTGTCCTCTCTCTGATATTTCTTGATTCCACTTGGAGACTAATGATATCTTACTCATCCCTGGTAAAAAACAGAGAGGCAAGTCTCAGAGGGGAACCTTCTGGAAGATTCCATGATCTTCCACCTCGCAAATTGTCCCTACCATTTGTCCATTCCCAACCATTGCACCCTACAAAAGGGTCATTTAGTATGAATCACACCCTTTACACTGGGAAGGTGATATGCATTGCACTCTCTGCACTGGGTATTTAGTATGGTCTAGTTTTGACCATTTCTGAGCAGTTTTTAGTGGAGAACTTCTGGGAGATGATGTAATTAGCTGACCTTGTTCCTTTAGGCAGTGAAGTAACACTTTTAGGGACTTAGGAGCCCTCAGTTTATGGACATTTATGATTGGGGTTGAAGTGCCCAAAAATGTCTATAACAATTATGCTAAGAAACTATTGGGGGGGTGCCTAGAACCTCGATAACCAATACCCTCAGTGAAAATATCTTGATCAAATCATGTGTGAACTAAAATGCACTAAATCATATGACTCAAAAAACATGGAAAGGCACACCTAATGGGTACTCTGAAAATTGAAATGGGACAAAAATTGAGTATGTTGGCGTAGATTTCCTTGGAGATCCAAAGATGGGATTTTCCCCAGGTGATTGTTAGGGCTCGAAAAGTATGTGATTGTGATTTCTACATTATGATGATTTACATGTATCTTGGTTTTTAATATATCTACATATTGATACCATATATGTTTGATTACAGATGTTTGACCTACCAAATTCCCGTTAGCGAGATTGGTGGGCAACGATCCTAAACATCCAGGTGGAATGGGTGTGGTTGGTAGTCCGCAACATTGCATATATGAAAAGGTCGACACCAACATCTAGACATAGGTGGACCCTCTGAGGAGGGGGGGGGGGTTCATCTCTTCAAGTGGAGGTGGAGAGACTACGAGTGCATGATGAGATTGTTGAGGCATGTGTAGGAGATTCCAAGAATGCATGGGATCACACATAACTCCTACTGCAAGGGATGTATTCTACTAGATGGGCCATTCTGAATGAGTATATGATGAAGAGGCCAATTGCCCAAGATAGAGAAAGGCACCCTTTCCTCTATCAACTGGTAGTGGTATTGCCTACTGCTCGACCAATTTTAGTTCTAGTACTAGTTAAGGCAAGAGGGACTCTTTTAGGGGGTGCAGGTGGTGATGAGCGTGTTAAGCCCCAACCCTAGATATAATTTTTTTATCTACCAGGGGAAGCACCCATTATGAGGATGCTCCCCTTTTTCTATGACTCATTTTTTCTATCATGGGCCAACAAATGTATATCTGTTCATGTTTTTTTAGATGATGTTATATATATATATATATATATATATATATAATTATATATATATATATATATATATATGAGTTTATTTTTTGTGGCTCTCATGATGTGTCTATGTCATATGATTTTCATACATGTGATGTATTTTTGAATATATTTGATGGATGTGTTATTTATGCTTTATGTGTCTCAATGATGATGCATATGTGATACATGGCAATCTCTAGTTTGATTAAATATGCAATTGAATACATGATTCTAATTTCTTGGTATATGCAAAAATGTTATATGATCAAAACCACAAGCTACCTTTTGTGCATGCAGATATTTTTGAAAAAATAAAAGGTCACTTACCCTAAAGGTTATGTTCAACTATGATACAACAAGCTAGGACTTGAGGAACAAATGTAGGTGACACATACTTAGGTAGGAGGCATCATCCAAGAAGCCTATGACAACATCATATTTAGCTTGATTATTGGTGGTTGACCCAATGCAAAGCCCATTTTAGTGCAATGGTGTATGGCTAGGAGAGTATATGGCCCAAGCTATCACAACAAAATTTTGTGACCATCGAGAAGCACCATCAGTGAATCCATGATGATAGGCTGGAAAATGATCCATCTACAACACATGATGAGAGTATGATTTTAGTGTACATCCATGATGAGGCGATCATCATAAAAATAATTTATGGCACATACATTTACATTCTGGGGATGAATTGAGTGTTATGGATAGAATTTTTGAGGTAGAGCCCATTGAAAGGGTCTTTGAGGCAAGTCCCATCAGGCTCTGCTAATATGTTTGCCCCTTTGAGGAGATAATGTTTAATTATGTATGGTCCTTTCCATAAAGTTTTGAACTTCCCTAGTCATAAAGATTCTTTGGTAACGTCATAGAAAATGACTAGATCCCCCTCTGTGAATGAATGAGGCATGACATTGTGATCAAAGGAGGATTTTTTCCTCTTTTTGTGGGCTTCGTTATGATAGAGAGATTCCTACCGACTTTCATCGACGTGTTCTGACTATACTAGCCTCTTCTCTAAGGGTGAGGTGTATGATAGGAGTTTAATGGCTAAGTGTAAGGTAGAGATATTGCACTAAATGGGGAGAAAACCCTCAACCCCATATAATAACTAGAAAGTTGTGAACCCTGTGGATGCTTTGACTATTGTTTGGTATGCCCATAAGGTTGAAAAAACCATCTGATGCCAACCGATTTTGTGGTTGTTCACCATACGCTGCAACATTGTTTTGAGGAATTGGTTGATAACTTGTACCTAGCCTTTAGACTGGGGGTAGTATAGGGAAGTGAACTCATGCAAAAAATAAAGTTTTGGGATAAATCTTCAAATATCTCATTCCTGAAGTGTTTTCCATTATCCGAGAGCAACTACTTGTAAACACCAAAACATGTGATGACATGATTGAAGAAAAACTGTAGAGTGGTTTATGTGATGCTATTATATGTGGACATGGCTTTTTCCCAATTTGTAAAGTAGTCAATGACGACCACAATGTACTTATGGTTGCCTTGAGACTGAGGGTCATAGTTCATGAAGTATATGCCTCATTTTCAGAAAGGGCCTATGATGATGACTAGGTGAAGTGAAGTTGGTGGAGCTCACACCTTTCGAGTGCATGTTGGAAATTTTCACATCTTTTGACTACTTGAATACAGTCACAAAACAAAGTGGGCCAAAAATAACTAGTACTGAATAATTTTTCGGAAGTGGTCATCTCAGATTAGTGGCCATCACAGGCTCCATTGTGGTAGTCATTTAAGAACTATTCAACTTTCTCAAAGGAAAGGCATCAGTGAAGAATTTTGTCAATGCCACCATGATAGAGGATGTCCCCCATAAGAAGGTAACAGGGGGCTTAGTGGTATATGCGCCTGTGATAATCGCAAGTGAGATGAGGGTTGAATTTCTAAGTTCAAATAAAGAGAATAAAGTCGTTGTACTAGGGGTCATCCATAGATATAATGAACAATTGTTCAATAGGGAAATAATTATTGGCAGGAGACCCTTGGGATTTTGGGGGGAGATCCAAAAATGAATTTTTCAAGGATAAGAGATTTCTTGCTTCAGCGAAGCAAACTATCAGTCAAATTCTTTCCAAATAACTACCAATTGGGCATACTTGTTTTTCATTATATGATGGGTGAGAAAATATGTCATGGGATTAATGTTTTCTATCATAGTAGTGGTCCACAAGATGATATAGTGTCGAATATTCTATATTAAGTCTACAAGGGCTAGGGTTATTTTTTCTTCTAGCTCATACTTTAAAGCAGATCCAAGAGGTTTTTTATTATGTAATAGATGATGTGCTCTCTATTATCTATTAATTATTGGACTAATAACCCCGCAATGGCTACTTAATATGTTGATAAGTAGAGGGTATAATCCTTGGTATGGTCAGTAGGGCTAATCAATGGTGCTTGAGATAATGTATCTTTCAAGGCCCCAAATGATTTTTGGACTTGTTCATCCCAGTTGAATGGAACATCTTGTAAAATAAGGCACAAGAAACCATGTTCACGAGTGGAATAATCAAGGACAAAGTGACATAATAAATTTCTCTTACCTTGCAGACTTTACAATTTCTTAGATTTGTTTGGAGGTGGGATTTCCCTAATGGTCTTGACCTTTAGAGGGTTGAATCTAATGCCTTGCTAGGAAACAATGAATCCTAGTAGTCTACCTACATTAATGTAAAAGAAGAATTTGAGAGGGTTCGAGCATAGGTTATATTTCCGACACCTCTAAAAAACTAAGCAGAGATCTTCTAGATGGTTTGAACGCTTTTGGGATCACATTGTAAGGTCTTCCAAATAACCTAGAATAAGATGAACCAAGTCATGGAAGAAATATTCCATGGCCTGCTGAAAGGTGGCACCAACGTTTTTAAGGCCAAAGGTTATTAATCAGTAGGTGAATGTGCCCCATGGGTTAGTGAAGGATATTTTGCATTGATCAGTATGTCATATCTGAATTTGGTTATACCCTAAGAAGCCATCCATAAAGGGTAAGGCTTCGTGACCACACATGCATTAATTAATTGATCTGATGAAGGGTATAAGACAATTAACTTTGCGACATGCCTTGTTTATATATCTAAAATTAGTACAAACATTAATGGTTCCCTATTTTTTCATGACAGTTACAGGGCTAGAAACCCAAGATGTGTAAGTGATTAGTTAGATGAAAGGGACTTCATGAAGCTTATCGATATCTTTTTTAATTTCTTATGCTTTATAGGGGTGAAGGTGACATTTCTTTTACCCAATAAGGTAGGGATTAGGCCATGTGTTGATGTGGTGCTCCATGATTATAGTAAAAATGCCTGGAATTTCTGAGTAAGACATGAAAATATATCCTATAATCTTGAAAGAGGGCTTTGTATGAGGCCACTTTGTCTGGGGAGCATGCTATGCCCAATGATAGTTCTTTGACTATGTCAGGCTTGGTTGAAATTTCTACCTTGAATGTAGTGAGATATTTGACATGTTCCCTTCCTCAAATGCATCTGGCGAAAAAATAGGATTTTTGAACCAATATACTTGTCCTCATGGTAGTAAGTCCTTTATATCTACATTGTGGCTTGTTGCCTCAATATGCAAGAATGATTTCTCTAGTAAAAAGAAAAAAGAGTGATACATGGAATCCTAAGGACACTCTAGTTCTGTCATGAACTCTAGAATATTTTCATATCAGTTAAAAATATTTTCTAATGGTGATATAGGTTGTGCAAGCTCGTGAGGATGAGATTGAGACCTAGTGGTGTTGGTCTAAAAATAAGAGAATAATTTGGTCGTTGTTTCTATAGAACCCAGTGATGTTGACAATGTGCACTGCATAGTCAGGGGTGCTACAACCTTCATAGTAGGTGAAGAAGTCTTAAAACCAAAAAATTATAACCAAACAACATGAATCAGGGTTCCTACGGTTGAGGAAATGAATCATATGTGGTGTTGTGTGTTGTTAACACCAGGTGGTGGGAGAATTTTCCTGATGATGGCATGATGATGAGTGGGAGAAGGTTCCCAAGATGATATTGGCATCCTAGGAGTCGATGCATATTCGTCTATGTTAGGATGGTGTTCAGGAATTTGCTAAACTAGGTGGTGTCATATGCTAAGTTGTCCAAATGTGTGTAACATAAGACATGTCTTTGAACTAAGAAAGTTTATGGTACAAATGTTTCACAGGTACACTGCATGTAATGCATGATCTATGTTAATGTAATAAATGGTGTGTGTATTATCATTTATTATGGTTCATGATGATGACATGTTGTTGATGTCATGAGGTGGGGTATTTCATGGTGCGGGCCACCTTTGGATCTTAGTATCGACAATGGGAGAAATATTTGTGCCCTCAATGTCAAATGACATAAGGATACTATTGCTAGTTAAAATTGAGAGAGATATTGGCAGTTCTGTGTATGATGAACTTTGGAACAAATGTGACAATGATTACCTATGTGTCTAGACTGGCTTGAGTAGGTACGTCAAGTAATGTGGGCCAACAAGAGAAAAACATCTCTGATTTTATTCAACTATCAGCATTAATTAATCAAGTGGCCAGGTCTATTTCGTGGGGCATATGAGTGGGAAGGTTTTGGAAATACTGTGTTAGGAAGACTTGCCATTCTTCTAGATAGTGACTACGGATGAGAGGTAGAAAGAAAATGGGCTCATGGATGAACAGGGAGCAGTGCTTCTTCCTGAAATATAGGATAAATGGTTTTTGACCCATCATCCACCACTAGTGAGTCACGACATGATGTTTTCATAGTATTGGTTTGAGATAGGGCTCCCAAGGCATCTCAATAATGATGTATCTTAAGATAGTGATGTGTGTAATGTCTATACTCTGTGCATATAGTGCATGCATGGTTGGTGCATAGTGCCTTATTATGTGTTGGTGTGGACTTTTCTCCTAAAGGTGGAGGTGGATCCACTAGCATTTTTGGGGCATGAAGAAGATATTTTGACTCCTCTAATTCCACGCACAAGTTGGTAGGGTTCCCTAACACTTCAAATAATGTGCAGGGTGGTGGTACCTGGGATGAGGAAGTGGCTGAGCCTTCCACCCCTTTTCCTTTCTTCTTGTCCCTCTTGTTCGCACCTACTAGTGTTGATGAAGGTGTAGCTCATTTTAGGGTCAATTCCTAAGGAGTGGCTAAAGGAATGATATCTATCGAGGTAATACATGATTTTATTAACATGTCATGTAGGGTCAAATACTAGAAACGTATCAAAAAAGCCATATTTGGTAATGTTAGTGTTGCCATAACTTGGTGCAAGGCAAAACCATGGGGGAGATATAGGAAAGGTGTCTAAGTAACAAAATAGGGTAGGAAAATTGGGTCAATAATCATAGCACTGGGGTGTCTGGAACTGGCTCCTGGGGATGAGGTGTATTTTACGCACTCATCATACACACAGGGGCTATAGGGAAGCCTCAATTAAAGGAGGATCACCATGGTATGTGCCAAGGAGTGTTGATGGCTTGAATATCCCTAGACCTGATTAAGTAAAAGTTGTGATGAACTCTAAGTGGGATCCTATGAAAGATAACACACCATCGGGGGTGGTGGATGTTCTTTTCTAGTAGTATGTGATTTTATTTATCATAATTATTTTACCATGGTGGGGGGAAATCATGATATGAAATATTCAATATGCTACTATAGTCATCGCATACATGTAGCTATGTCCAAGCAGGATATTGTAATCTAGCTAGGCATCAAGGACCTCTATATCTATGAGAATAGTCCTACAGACAAGCTCTATTAGAAAGTCTTGAAAAAATCCTATGGGAGTCGAGGGGTGCCCATCATATGCTTCGAATGTAATGGGTGGTTCTTTGAGCTCAAGGGATCCTAGTTTCTTCCAAACTAATTTGTACATGATACAGGTGGATGCCCAGTCATAAATGATGTAATGGTGGATGTTGATATTTTGAATGATAACCAGTATTTGGAAGGCAAGGAGTGGTGTTATCCAAATCAAAGCCATTAAATGTGAATCGAATGGATTGATTGCACCTAACATAGAAAGAAGGGCTTTCCATTAGGTTGGGAAACTTTGCAAAAATTCCAGTTCTAACATAGCTTATGGGGATTGAGCTAAATCATCTACGATGTTATAACTATGAGAATCCTTTGAATTAGGCCTTGTTTGGTGTAATTTCCCTTTAGCCATATATGGGATGGTTTCTAAAGGGGCTCAAGGAAATAAAAAAGGTGGCATAGCTGTAACAATGGTTGACACGGAAGGGTTAGTTTCTGGAGGGGCACTACACTCCTAGTTTCGTATTTGTAGGAGGACATCTTCTCCTTCCATGTAAATGTCGTGATTGGTGGGATCTTGGGAACTTTTGCTAGGATGATTCTAATACTGCTACTAGGAAGCTTCATGTTGAGTATTCACTACTTCCTAGTGGGGGAAGGAATTTTTCATTACTGCACATTGTTGGTTCGCCCCCCGGTATCTTTCATACTCTTCAACTCAGGGAGTTAAGGGAAATGATTGGTATGCTTCCCATATTCTCCACAAATAACACAACAATGGTTTATCCTTAGGGTAGGGTTCTTGTTTTTATTTTGTGGGTTTTTATTTTCCTAGGCCTGGTTTTGGTTTTGGTTAGGGGGGTTTCCTCTAGCTAGAGCTCACAAGGGTTCTTGTTGGTTGTGTCCAGCCTATGCAGGTTCCTCTTTTTGCTTGTTCTTTCCCTTATTTTTGTTAGTTTTTGGTTGGTTGGTCATATTCAACTATTTAAAATACTATTGTTTTTTAGGGAAAGAGAGTTGCACAAATTAACCCCAACATTAGGTTGTGATAGGGGGTTATTCTGTTGGGGTGTTGTAAAAGGGAATTACGGATTCCCTTGTCCTAGGTTTGTGTAAGTGCTTTAGGAAGTGGAAATCACTTCTATGACCCATGGAGGGAACTAAACAAATTGTAAGGGAGGGTACCACCGTATAAGGAAGGGTATTGACTACTTTAATTGGTAGAGTATTATTTGCCTTACATAGTAGGGTTCTACAAGGTTGCAATATTATTGGGATAGTATCCTACATTAAATGGTGGTTGTACTACAGGTGTGGTACTATATGGATGATAAGTGGTTGGGCCACTGTACACATTTCGAGGGTCTTAGAATGTGTTTCTAGGTTGATTTTGGGCTATGTTCCAATCAACTTGTCCATAGCAATTGATGCTCCTGGTAGCTTTATTTTGTACAACTATAAGCAAGGGACATCAGGTAGCACATGATAAAGGAATGTAGACTAAGTATAAATGAGCTCAAATTGTTGAAATTTACTGATGTCCTCTTGTTTAGTTTGTGGAAATGCAGAAGCCACATCTCTTTAGATATCTGATGTAAGGGATCTCAAAAATAAGTCTAGGAGGAGGTCCTCATCTATGTGCACCTTGCACAAGCTAATAGCTATGAAATTTCCATCATTCATGGACATGTTTCAAGATATGTATGGCTAATGTTTGCTGGAAATGGGTGAGTACCTCCAATCCCAAATCTTGGAGGATTGGGAGCTATAAGAATGTGAGAAATGAACCGTCTAGGGAGTTAATGATCCCATGGGAACCAGAGGCCTCACTTATGTACCATTTTGTTGCAGTCTTAGGGAGAGTACATTGAAAAACTCGTAGGTGAATAGAGTCATCTGTGATGTTGTTAGATGAGCACCAAAGATCAAAGGTCACTACATGGTTTCCTAGAGCTTCCCCTTATTTTCCTTCGAATTTTGGTATATCCTAGGGTAAATTGCTTGGCATAGGGGGGAAATTTTAACCATCTAAAATGGGATCATTTGTCAAGTTTCTTAGATCTGGGAGATTTAAGGAAGCTAGAAATGGGATTTTGGTGTTGTTTTCCATAGAAACATAATTCTGAAATGCGATGTGCAAGGGAGTTCCCTATCAGGAAGTGTGAAATGGGCTATCTGGGTGGGTAGTGCATCGAATCCCTATAGGGATGGTGTGCGGGATCCCTTGAGGGGTAGTGAAAGGAGTACTTTGAGGGGGAGGGGTCTAGGTGAAGTTGGCACCAATAAAGGATGAATCAATAATTGTGGTTATGTGAAGCCGCCTACACCAAAATGGAGAGTGACATGGCACACCTCCTAGTAATGGGGGGTATCATAGGGTCCCCTATGGTGTCAAATGGAGTGTGTGTTACTTTTGTGGGGAGGGGGTGGGATGTGAATTAAATCAACTAAATCACATACATAAAACATAGTGAAAAATAAATTGTTACTTTCCCTTTAATTTATGTTATGTGATCAATCAAACAAAAATGGTCTATGTTTGTTTTGTGTATGATAAAAAAATTCTATGAAGACCTACTCGTCCTTTCCACTCTTAAAGTAACTGGGTCTTGTAGAGATATATTCTTTGACATTTATTGGGGCTACATCCTAAAATAATTAGGGACACTTCTATCGGCAAAAAGGATCGGCCAAGGTAATGAATTAGGCTTTAGCGCTTCCCTCACCTCCACCTGTAAGGGAAGATTTCCTAAGATTTGGCCACTAGGATACCTTCGTCTCATGGGTGAAATCAAGTCTTTATATTCTTGGTAATTATTCATTAGTGTTAAGCATTGTGTAAGTCGAGTAACCCCACATAGTACCACACACCCTGAGACCTAAGCCAAACGCCCTCTAAATTTGGTCTCTGACATGCTTGAGTAATATTTTTCGTGAGATGGGGAAGGACTTGAAGCACCCCAAAAGGCAACTTATATGTTTAAATATGTAACATTACCATGGTGGCTTATTAGATGCCTACCCCCAAGGCTCCTAACCTAAACTATAAATTGTTTTATGGCCCCTATGGGACATTTAATGTGTTTCAAAGTTATGGCTTCTTTTGAGGAGTCTTACTTCACTTATGGTGTGAAAAGGTAAGATAAAATAAAGTAAATACAAAGGCTCCTGAAACTTTATTCCGTTTGTAACAAGGTTTATATTAGCTTAGTGTGTGGAGTGTAATGTGTGTACAAGTGACAAAGTGTGCATACAAAAACTTGTAAATATGTGGATATACGATGATCCTTGACACAATTCCCTACTTACACTAAGATTTTATTGTTCCTTGCATGGAAAGAAGTAATATGTGGATAGTGGTCCACTTACTTCCTTCCTATTACACTATGTGTGCCTAAAAAGAGAGATAGAAAAACCAAGTTCCTCTAAGAAATATTTTAGATGCAAGCCTAAGATCTTCTGAAAGATGCAAGGGAAGCATGTACTACTCCCTTTATTTAATAACACTTGTTCCTAGTCCTAATACTAATGAAGTAAAAATGCTTTGGTTAGTCAAAAATATATGTGGATTATGGGCCACTTACTCTTCTCTTAATTAAGTTATGCAACTTGTGAAAAAAGAACAAAATAAATTGAAAATTATGTGTGGATAATGGCCACTTTATCTTCCTCTTAATTAAGCTATGTGTGAAATGAAAATTTTTAAATTCAAGGCTAAGTAACTACCCTACTAATAATGATTAGTAAAGAAATTAAACAATCTAAACCAGCTGTAAAAAATTTACAGAGGTAAAAGAAATTCATGAAAGGTTTCCTGTCACCCAGGAAAGAAAAATTACAACGATTTTTTAGCACTTTATAACATGCACGAGTTATCCTCTCCATAGGTGTGCGAACCATGTGTCCATCTACAATGAAAGTCATGTGACAAGTGGAAAAAATAAGAAATGGACCTTCTCAGCTAAAAACAAGTCCAAGGGGGCCTATAAAAATTCTAGAGAATTAACAAAGGCACAATCGAGTGAAAATGCAGAGAGAAATGTCCTATAAAAATAACCATTAGATTAAAGAAAGGTGACAAGTGGAATCACCATCTTGTAATGGTGTGTTTTTTGCTATGGATTACCAAAGATACCTTCCTTTGAGTTGGTTTTCACCTACAAGGAAGATACAAGTAATTAGTTGTTGTCAGTGGACAAACATGGATAAACAAAGAACTAAAAGTAATGGAAACAATGCATAGATCAACACAAACTAAAAACTATAATAAATAACACATAAACAATTCTCAATGAAGCAAACACACTAACAAATTTTAGGAAAAATATTCCATTTATTAAATGTTGGATATATAATAGATACAATAGATGAATAAAAGACAATTGGAGAGAATTGTTTTGAGAAATGGTGCTAGAAAACCCTCAACAAGGAAGTTCCTTTCTCAATATCCTTGCAAGCTTCCTCCCTCTCTCAACGAAGTATTGAAGATACTCTCAATGATGAGAAATTTTTACAGCATAACAATGCTTTACTTCTTCTTTTTTAGCTCTCCTTGAACTTCTATTCATAGATTTTCTTGGGTACTCCTCCTCCCCTTGACTCATCAATGTGGTGGTTCACCTCATAAATGAGATGAAAGCTACCATATGCTTGCTTTTAGAGCTTCTTAGGGCTCAAGGCATGAATTTTTAGCTCATCATGTCAAGATCTAGAGTGTTTCTCAAGCAAGTTCCCAGCCTGAGGTGTTGATTGGATTTTTCATGACTACATGAATATCGAAGAAATAACCCTGTGGTTGTTGATTTCTAGTAATGGTGCACCAGCACAATTCAATTTTTTAACTTGAACGTTAGGAGAGCTTTTAATTTTTGGTCTTCATGGTGCTTATAACAAAATATTTCACCTATGTATGTGTTTATCACCAACTTTGAGTGTCTTCTAATGCGTACAAATGAGTGTACAATTTTCACATGATAACATATGATATCCTCCAACTTTGTGAGCGGATTAGGCTAAAATAAGACTCTAGCCTCCGCTGCATCTAGTTATATAGATTTGGAGACAATTTATTTTTCCTTGTTTAGTAAGAACAACATAGTGTTGATCTTGACAGGGCCACCAATATACTTTTGCATGTTATGTCTATTTATTTCTAGGTCCTCCTTCGTAGCAATCTACCTCAACTGGTCCAAATATTTTGGAACTTCTTGTTTGACTGCATTTCTAACTTTTGCTTCTAATAATGTGTTGATTGAAGGGATTTTATGAGATTTCACCATATAATCTACATTGTTGTACAGCCATGCATAAGAGGATAAGATGTTGGATATGAAAATGTTGTGTTGTTTGTTGCTTTTTAAAATCATCCAAACTTCAACTTTTTCCAACTTGTCTTTTTGTCTTTTTTTCCTAACCAACTCAAGCAGTGCACCCATGTACTTCATTCCCCACTTATGCACTACAATGATAGTTGTGTGAACAACTTTAAGAGATTTTTCATTCTCCCATGATTTCTTTTGCATTTCATGCAAAGGGACAACTACTTTTTGCATGTTTACCAACTCAGCATAGAGGTTCCTCATGGTTTCTCCTAATGAAAATACTTCACCAACCATAGCTTCTTGAAGCTCTTCTAAGAAAACCTCTGCAGAAGCTTTCTTCTAGACCTCGACCTGGATTTGTTATATCTATTTCCTTGTAACCTCTAAATTCTTCCCCATTTGTTTATTCTTGTCCATCAAATTTTATGTGTTTGACTTAGAAGCTCTTGCAAAGGCCAAGTTGGTTGTGACAATTTCTTAGAGATTCATTTTGGCGTCTATTACAAATCACCTTCTCCTTGATGAAATTAGGATGTGTGAGTCATCTGGAAAATGCTTCTTTCTTTCTTTCACAATTCTCTTCTGTGAATCTCATTGTAAGTTAAGTTGTAAATATCCATAACTGGACTATCACCAAGAGAAGCAATTTCCTATTGATCATCTAGAGCTTTCCCTGCTATGTAGCAGGGGGAGACAAAGTGATGATCTATTTTTTACAAGGCATAAGATCAACATCCTGATTTTTTTGTCCCATCTCTACCTCCATGTCTTGAATAACTATCAAGTCTCCAATCTCTTGGGTAATTTCTTTATCATGTTGTAGTTTTCTTTCTTGGACCTCTTATAGCCAATTTTGTTCTTCTTCTTTCGCTTTCTTTGGCATTGTTTCTTATTCTTCTTTTCTCCTCATTTCTTCATCTTGCAACTTCCTTTCCTTTTGTTCTTTCTTCTTCTATTCTTCCTTCTCTCTGTTATGAAACCAGCTCAAAAAAAGATAGAAAATAAAGATCAACACCTTATAATTCAGCCTCTTCAAGGGGTCAACCTCCTTTACATTACACAAATGAACAATTATTGGATGATAAAAATGAAAATACCTCCTTTCTATATATAGGAGTCTAAGGGGTCATAATGTAATCAGAGTCGACATAACAATAATAATGTAAGGGCACAATAATAACAATAGTGGGCTTCTATGGGGCACAATAGTAACAATATGGGGACTACATGGGTACAACAATACAATAAGGGGTTACAATAGTAGTATAGGGGCCTAACATGCCCCTCTCCTTAAAAAAGTGTTGTCCTCAACGCTTCAGTAGTTCTTGATGCTTTTGTATAAAATTCTTGTCCTCCCATGTGGAATCTTCAGTGGATAAGTTCTTCCACTTGATGAGATACTCTGAAATTGATCGATTTCATAGCTATCGGGTTCTTGCTTCTGTGACTGCTCCAGGTTCCAATATGATTTTTCCTTCCTCTTCAATTTCTAGCAATATTGTTTGAATTGGGATATTTTGCAACTTTTGAGTAACTGGCCATACTTTTTCATCCTTCTTCCATTCATCCCTTGCTTCATTTATCCAATTTGGTTGGATAATAGAAAAAGAACAAAATAATGCTTCCATATCCTCATCCTTTCTTGAGAGTGCATCTGCAACAAAATTTTGCTTCCCTTTTCTATAGATGATTTCAAACTCATAATCCAACTTATTTGTAACCCATTTTTTCTGTTCTTCTAAAGATAATATTTGTTCTGAAAAGTATCTAAGACTATCATGATCCATTTTTACCTTGAAGTGTCTTCCCATTGGGTAAGGATGCTATTTCTTAAGTGGATGTAGTATTGCCAACATTTCCTTCTCATAAATAGCTTGCTTGAGATGTAGTCGTAAAATTACCCAATCACCTACATCAAAACATTTTTCATTGTGATGTTGATCTACTTGTTGTTTCATTCGATTCTGCACCAAAGTGGCGTTATCCTTTAAAAGTTGGAGAACTTTTTGCTGATGCTCGATGTGATCTTTCACTACTTGAACCTTTTTCTTCTTGATATGTCTTTCTATCTTGATAGTTTGAGTGGTAATTCCGACCAATGAATTACAAGATATGATTGGATTCATTTCTTCTTTCTCGATGTGATATTTCACTTCTTGCACCTTTTTCTTCTTGATATGTCCTTCTATCTTGAGAATTTCTGGAGTGGTAATTCTTGCCAATGATTTACAAGATATGGTCTGATTCATTTCTTCTTTCTCTGGGGTTGGGTCCTGGCGTATATCCTCTTCTTTTGATGGTTCTTGATACTTTTCTTCCTCTTCTTCATACTCTATGTAAAATAATTTACAAGATATGGTCTGATTCATTTCTTCTTTCTCTGGGGTTGGGTCCTGGCGTATATCCTCTTCTTTTGATGGTTCTTGATACTTTTCTTCCTCTTCTTCATACTCTATGTAAAATAATTTCTTCTTGACACACTTATGACCTTTAGTGCATTTTCTATCACAATTGTAACAAAGCCCTTTTTCTCTTTTTTCTTCCAATTGTTGTGGTGTAACCCTTGTAGGTTGTGGAAGGCTAGGAGAAACAACACTTCCATCTTTATAGTTGTGAGGGTAGACTTCCTTGTTGCCATAATTTTACTTTCCACTATGTCATAAAGCCCTTTTACTCTTTCCAATTGTTGTGGTGTTGTTCTAAAGAAGGTGTTGCTCTTTGTATCCTCATAATGTGCTATCATTTCCTTCGTGAGAATTGACCACGTAACAAGTT
>APFE030446522.1:36060-54764 GCA_000404065.3 Pinus taeda
GGCAGCTTTCAGCTTCAAACTAGGGCAGTTGATATCTTGCAAACCGTTCGTCGGATTCAGTTGATTCCACCACCAAAAGTTGTGGCTTTCAGAGGAGGTTCAGATGAAACTACAATGCAGTTCAAATGAGGAGATCTTCTAGTCCACACAGGTCAAACTTTACTTCTGCAGTTGTAGCTTTAGTTTCGGCAGCTTTTGGCTTCACATGTGAGAGGGAGAGACCCTTTTATGCACAGTAGAGAAGAGACTCTTTTCTGCACAGTAGAGAGAGAGAGAGATGTGATGAAATGAGTGAGTCCAAATGTGGAAAATTCCTCCTATATTTATACACAACGTTGGTGTTTGAATAGATGCGACTGTTGGGCTTCTGAGCCTACATGAGTTGTAGGTCAACTTGATAATAATTCCATAATCAAAATAAATTCATATCTCCATGAACATTTATCAGAATCAGATGATATTTATATCAATCCTACACCTCTTGATGAGGGGAATCTAATAAAAATATTATCATCCATGAATAAGATGACCCACATGAAGTTTCTCCCTAGTTTCCAAGTTTAACAACATGTCTGCCCTACCGACCAGTATTGTGCAGTTTGTCAAGCGAGCTGCGAGACCAACCCTAACAGAAAATTGTGAAGAGGCTATTACTGTGGAGAAATACCTACGCGCTATTGGAGTCATTGTAGATTATGAATCCATTAAGGTCTCCAAGGACATGGCAAGAAGTCTCATGCCTTTGTGAATAAGGATAAGGAAAAGGAAACAAGTGACATTTCCAGCCTCAGCCATCTCCTCAAGTCCCTGACTACCAAAGTTTCTGAACTCAAACAATGGACGAATGATAAAACCGTGAGTAATAGGCCTTCCAGGTACCCACTGAAGAAGAATGTGGCTTCAAGTAGTAGCAGCCAACTAGCCAAATCTGTGGAGACCTCCAACCCGGTGTTGAACCTTGATAAGCTTGAGACAGACTCATACTGCTCATGCCACAGTGAACAACACTTCGAAAGAACGTTCCCAGAGTGGAACCATACAATGAGTAGCATGGCCACATGGTTGTTCAATAACCTCGTGGCTGATGAACAGGCTGAGCCCAACAATAAAGATGAAGAATATGCTGCATCTGATGAAGCCCCAAGTAATGGGCATGCAGTAAATAGTATCAATGTTTGTGCATAGCAAAAAATACCACCACCGAGAAGGAGCCTTTGAGTGACGATTTGGCCCTAAAGCAAAAAAATAGATATAATTTGAGAAGTCAAGGGGTCCCCACTGTTTAAGATACTGAGAGATAAAATAAGGAAATACATGCTAAGGACAATAGATCCGCCAATCAACTCAACACAGAAAACTCAGAGTAAGTACGGGAAGACAACTACATCAAAGAGTACGTCTGTGAGCAGAAAAGACAAGAGTAGCCCATCGGACACCATAAACACAAGTCTACCACCGAACACCTCGGTGAGTCTCCTTGTTCTGGATTACAACATTGTAGAGGATATGAAGAAGACTCGTGCAAACATATCTTTGTATGAGTTAACCAAAATCATGAGTTAGCGGGACATTATTAGACGCGCACTTGGGAAAACCTCTACAGGTGATGATACCTCTTCCAACAATGGAGAAAGTAAGTCTCCTAACACACTCACATCTGTGCTCAACACACTCTATATAGAGGAGGCAAACTCAATCTTCCCACCTTTCCTATTATCATTTGAAATCTTTAATTTCAATGTCCACAACTATTTGGTTGATTCTGGCGAATCAGTCAATGTCATGCCACTCTCCATCGCTAAGAAGATCAATGCCAAATAGAGCAAGATAACTGCGCATATCATCCAACTTGATAGAACATGTGTGCCAACAATTGGTGAACTCCAGGATGTGATCATCTGGTTATCGTCCAACGGACGGGTTCATCAATGCATCAATATTGTGATTTTGGACATATCGAAAGCATACGACATGTTGCTTAGCAGAGAATAGTCAAGCAAGTTGCAAGGATAATTTGCTACTCACTGTCCACACATATGGCTTCCGTACAAGGGCAGGAAAAACCAGATCTGGGTGTTGTCAGAGAGATACATGAAGCACAACGTGACTCCCTTGAATGGAGAAAATGAACCATTGGATTTCAAAAAAATTATGTTTGGTAATTTCTTTCTAGAAACATAGTTTGGGTGCTATCTTGCAGAGCCATCCCCTACCCCACTAGACACATAGTTGGATCTCCTTCCATGCCCAATTAGTGAAAATGAAACCTGTATATTACTTTGTAACAGTAGTATTAGTAGTGATAATAGTACTAATGTGGCAAGCAGTCCTTGTACAGATGACATGTGGACTATGTACTTTGATGGATCCAAGATGCAGGAGGGCTCTAGAGTCGACTGTATTTTGACAGACTCGCTGCAGAGAGAACACTTAATCTCTAGCCGCTTGGAGTTCTAGTGCATGAACAACACTGCAGAGTACGAAGCACTCATCCCGGGCTTACATAAAGCCATGAACCTCAACTTTGTTGTTCTAAAAGTGGTAGGTAACTTAGAGATCGTGGTGCATTAGGTATGTAACACTATACATTGTGTGTCACTCCATCTTAAGAGTTATCAACAAGAGGTATGGTGACTCATTTCTCAATTCCAAGCTTTCAATATTATTTCTGTACCAAGAATGCATCATGCAGTTGCATATGCCTTGGAAAATGGAGCTGCTAGGATGTCACCATTAAGGGATAGATTTTTTGTTGAGATTTTATATAAACCATCCATCCTAGATAACATCACTAATTTATGTGTTTTTTGGGATGATCAACATCTACGGTATTTCATGGCTAATGTTGATGTCTTCAAAGACACAATGATATACGAGGACGAGCACAAGCAGTCTCTATAGGCTGAAATTAGTGCAAGCAAAGGCAACCTCATCCCTAAGGGTGTGGTATCACTTGAGAAGCTGTATGACTTGTAGAACCACTTTCAGGGACCCATGAATGCTAAAACCCACAACTCTACATTGTTGCATGAACATGCTAATCTATGAATAAACAAGGATCCGAGGTTTGTAAATCTCGGCACGTGATGCACACCTCAAGAGCACCAAGATTTCATCCGCCTCTTCAAGTAGTACCAAGATGTATTATTGTGGACATACGGTGACCTCAAGACATATGACATGCGAATAATCCAACATGTCATTCCAATCAAGGAAGGAGCCAAGCCTTTTCAGCGGAATCTAAGGAAAGTTCATCCTTCACTTGAGCTCCTCATACAAAAATAATTGACTAAGTTGTTGGATTCTCAAATTATTTACAAAGTTTGACATTCCACGTGGGTTTCCAATCTAGTCCCAGTTGGAAAGAAGTCCGAGGAGATCTGCCTGTGTGTATATTTTTGTAATCTTAACTGTGCCTCAGACAAGGACAATTAACCAATGTCGTCCATGGATTATATACTACAGACATTATCTGGAGCAAATATGTTTTCTTTTCTTGATGGATTTTCAGGATACAACTAGGTTTCGATAGCAGAGCCTGACATATTCAAAAAAATGTTCCATACCAAGTGGGGTATGTTCGCTTTTTGCAGAATTCCATTTGGGTTGGTGAATGTAGGTGAAAAATTTCAACATGCAATGGACATCACATTCCGTGGGCTCATTGGACAGAGTGTAGTGGTCTACCTCAATGATGTGATAGTCTTCTCTAGATAATGGTCAGACTACTTGCACCATCTTAAGAAATTTTTCGAGCAATGTTGAAAATATGGGATATCCTTGAATCCCAAGAAGAGCATCTTTGTAGTGTCTGAGGGTAACCTTCTTGGAAACATCATTTCCAAAAGTAGGATCAAGGTAGATCTGAACAAAGTTTGGACCATCACGCAGATTCCTTACCCCATGAATAAGAAAACTATGCAGTCTTTCTTAGGGAAGATCAAGTTCCTTAGAAACTTCATCTATGACTATGCGTAGATTGTCAAACCCATCCAAGAGATGATCAAGAATAACACAATCTACAGTTGGGGAAATAAGGAAAAAGACACATTTGCCTATATTAAGCAAGCTATAGTAGAAGCACCTGCGCTGTACAACCCAAACTTCAACAAAGATTTCTTGCTCTATACTTTTGCTTCCAACACTTCACTTGCTGCTGTACTCACTCAGAAGGATGAGTTGAACGATGAATGACCCATCTCATTCATGAGTGCAAGCCTGCAAGGCCCTAAACTCAACTATCCCACTGTGGATAAACAAGCATACATAGTGTACAAGGCGGTGAAGCATTTCAGACCTACCTCCTGAAGAACCATTGCATTGTATTTTTGTTGCACTTAGCAGTTAGAGCACTTCTTGTTTAGCAAGAGCTGGGTGAAATGAGGGTGAATTTGATGGAAAGAATGCAAGATTATGATCTTGACATCAAGCCATTTCACACTGTCAAGGGTCACAGTCTTTGTAGAATAACAATGGAAGCAGTGCACACGTAAGAGGAAGAAGAAGATCTTGTAGGATGGGAGAAAGAAATAGAGATGTATAATGTTGAGTGAACCCCTCCCACTACACATAGAACCTCTTGGTATGTAGAAGTGCGCTAGTACCTAGAGAATGGCACCATAACATCTTATTTTTCTATGCGGTAGAAGAGGGTACTCTGACTCAAAGCTCTATCCTACTAGTTGGTGCATGGAGTGCTTTATAGCAAGCACCACAATAATATATTTCTCAGGTGCCTGGAGGCACAAGATTCAGAAAAGGTGTTATGTGATATCCATAATGGACCAGTTGGGGGACACTTTGTGGGTAACACAACAACGCAGAAGGTCATGTGGTCCATTTCTACTGGCCTACACTTTTCAAGGATGCACATTCCTATGCACGCAAGTGTCCAGTCTGTTAAAGATGCGCCGACAGAAACCGAAGGTTAGCAACCCCACTATAGCTTATTGCAATGGAAGAACCATTTGAATAGTGTGGCTTGGATATGATTGGGAATATTTTCCCACATCCATCAAAGAAACACCGTTATATTCTTACTGCTATAGATTACTTCATGTAGTGGATAGAAGCAATTCTACTGAA
Source organism: Pinus taeda (assembly GCA_000404065.3). NCBI lineage: Eukaryota > Viridiplantae > Streptophyta > Pinopsida > Pinales > Pinaceae > Pinus > Pinus taeda. The sequence goes on from APFE030446522.1 coordinate 41,146, forward strand.
ACAAGTGAACGGCCAGGAAGTCATCAACTTCCTATAGCAGAACATCATCTCCAGGTTTGGCATTCATGCATCACTTGTTTTTAACATTGCAACGTAATTTTCTTCGTTGAAGCTTTATGACTTTGCATTGCAAAATGGTATTGTGTTGAAACATTCTGTTAATTACTACCCACTTGGAAATGGTCTTGCTAAGTCTACAAACAAGAACCTCATCCGCATCATAAAAAGTACCATTTACTATGAACAACGAAACTGGCACTCTGCTCTGGTGAATTATCTATAGGTTGACTGAGTTACACCTAAGAATTCTATGAATACCTCCCCCTACTTTCTGGTATACGGAAAAGAAGCCATCCTCCCATTGAAAATCTACTTGCCGACTTTCTAGTTGTCCCAAGAATCCCAAGGCAAGCCATGTTTGTTAGTTCAACATAGGATGGACACACTGCACAAGATACAGGATGAAAGGATGAAAGCAAAAGAAAAACTTACAATCCACTAGAACTGTATCAAGAGATGGTTCGACAAAAAGTTTGCAGGGAGTATTAGCTTCAGTGTGGGTGACTGTCTTAAAGTGGGAAGAACCCCATGAGGACAAAGGTAAGCACACGAAGTTTCGATACCTGTGGATTATTCTATTTACAGTCCACGAGAATCTTGGACAACACATGTATCATCTTTAATCACTTGACGGGAAGATTGACACTCTCCCTATCAATGGCCAAGACTTAAAATATTGCATTCAATGATCAGGGGCCATGCCTAGCGCTATGTACATAGTATTTTCATTTCTCGCTCTATTGTTTTTGTTTTCTATTTTGTTTTCCTTACTCTTATGTTGTTCTAATTTTGTAAATAAGTGTTATGTCGTAATGCGTTCTGGATTCTAAATGTGTATTTGGCTGAAGTTCAAAGAGTCTTGTGACAATTAGTGCTTGGACAGTCCTATGTCCATCTTCTTTGTGTTTGGCTATAACTTTTGGCCGATGAAGTCTTGACGAAAAATATGATCCATCTGTAAGGAGAGCTTCTGTCAAACCATGAATCGGTGTCAAGTCTGGGAAACCTCATGCCTGTACTCAGCCTTTTGCTTTGGTGTATTCAAGCTTATCCAACTAATAGAAATGGAGAAGGGGAAAATATAAATGAGAAAACCTAAATCAGAGGTCTTTACATGTTACTTTGAAGGAACAACCTCTCATGCTCTTAATAAATTGGGATTCTTTTTCCACCCCAAAAATAAATAAGTGGCTATGCACAATTCTCCTTAAAAAATAACAAAGGCGAAATAAGAGAAAGGCAACTCCACCGGGGTACTATCTAGGATCATTGGCAGTGGAACAATGCTTGTGTTCATGTGTGACTCCACCGGGGTACTGTCCAGGCTTGCTAGTAGCGGAGCAACACCAGAGATGAAAAACTATACTCTGAAAATCTTAAGCTCGCGAGCTAAACTACCATTCACAATTTGAAACAGTGTGATGTAGATGAATCTTATGTTTTGTTCAACTAAGTTGGAACAAGGCGGACCATGTCTGTCCATGGGGTAAGTGGGGAAGCTAAAAAAAATTGCACGATGAATTAGTACTCCCCGAAGGACCAAGGCCCTGCACTGAGAACAAACCAAAACAGAGAGGCTAATATTCAACAAGTGTCTTTCCAAGTGTTGTATCGATTGAAACACCCTCCAAAATTTTGGCTTTCACTCAAATTTCAGAGCCTTCCTTGGTTTTCTCCTTTGATGGTTTCAAACACTCAAGCTCATTCCTTCAGCTCTGTCAGAGTCTTTTTCACCCTTTTGCTTTCTTAACCAACTATTGTCTTTTGGCATGATGATTTCTTTATCATGCTTGCAATATTTTTCTGGTGATTTCGAAGGTTTGACTTTGTGTGTTTGGGTTATCTTAGCTATGTGAACACCCGTCACACTCACACATAAAGTTGTAAGAAATTACGCGCAAGTGTCGTCATGGTTGTCCAAAGGTCTATCCCAAGTGTCGCACTTGTCGCTTCTAGCTCTAGATAGTCCCGCAAAGGTCATTCTTTTCTATGTTGTCTAGGTGGTCAGTGTTGTCATGTTGTCGAATTATTCTGTGTGTGTGATCATAATGTCGAGTCATCACAAGTTCACTTGCCTCTCACACTTAGCCATTTTCTTGAAAATCTCTTGACGAAACAATTTCACTTCACCAGACCTCGACTGAGATGCACTGCTAAGTCTCAACCCTCAATGGTGCTGCTCTGCTGTCTGGAACTACATAGTGCTTGAGGCTTTCCTCCGAGTCAGTTGCACTGCACAATCCCAGGGGTGAGAAACCTGTCTTCCTTCCCAGAATTGTTCATAAACTACCTCACTGCCTATCTCAACTACACACTTCGCAACAACAGTCATCAAGCCTCCCTCATGCTTGCGGAAACCCTGCGTTGTATAGAGATCTGAGCCTGCACTGCTCCTAGAAATTGTGAAGATATGTCCTATTAGTGACTTCCCTAAGGCAGGACTCACTGTTGTCAAAAACTGCACAAAACTGTCCTTGGGTCCCTCTGCTATCCTGCATTGTCTTCCCTCTGGAAATTGGGCAGAGGTGTCCCTCAAGTTCCCACCTTGCAGTTGCCACTAGTGTCCTGAACTATGCAATTTTTCCTTCTAGTGGCCTCTGCGTAGTTTTCTCCGATAGTGAAGACTGTGCCTTGGAGTTCCTTGTCCAAGCCTAAGATGCACTCTACGTAGTCTCAATGACTTGTCCCCCATCACTATCATATGGAACTGCACAATGCATAATTACTGGGCCCTCTTCCCATCCTATCATCTATCCTGGGCCCAGAACATGGAAACAAATGCATCATGCTAAACTAGGAGGTTTTGGATTTGACGTTGTCTCGTTATGAGTGAATTGTAGGAACAGGTACACTTATAGAGCATGAAGAGACAACGAATGGTATATAGAAGGAGAACACATGCTAGAAGACTTACTTGCAACTCAACAAACAAAAGAAGAAACAAGTGAAAGGAACACATGCACAAAACCATCTTGCAAGACCAAGACCATTGGAGACCCCGCAACATCAAGGCATGCGAAGGAGAAGACAAAGCACACTCGAGAGTATATCGATCACTTAGCAGCGCAATAACTTGACATGGACAAAACAACTAACCAATACATGTCAACAATGTTGTGTCAATTTGTTTCATGAGTTGTCAAGGCCACATCACCACTATGGGCCATATATGTTGTAACTGAATGTAATGTAAAGTGAAAGTCCAATGGACACACACAAGAAGTTGACGAGTCATGTTATTTTAAAATTCATAGGAAGTTCAATGGTCATGAGGGTAGTCCAAGAGTCACAAAGGTCAAGCATCATCCTTGGCTATATATACCCCTCCCATTGCATGAGCAAGGACTTTTTACCTTGGCTCCTCCCACATAGCCTTGAGAGTAGACAATCAGTACTTTGAGGAGCGAGGAGTTGCTCCAATGTCCCACTACTAGGACTAGTGATGTATGGCGTACAAATGTGTCTTGGGATTTGCTTAATTTACAATCTTGTTAAGGCCATCACGTTTTCATGCATGTTTTGTAGATGTTTGTAAGGCTAGTCTTTCGACATTTGTAATGCACGCTTGTTTCATATGTACTAATATAGCTGAACTACTTCAATCATTTTAGTACTTACATTATTTGGAATCTGTTGTATTGGTTATCACCATTGTCGCATCCCCGTGGAATACTCCATAGGATACCAGAAAACCACCTTTGTGTATTTGTTATCACCACTGATACATCCTTGTGGACTACTCCGTGGGATACTCAGCAAACCATCTTTGTTTTCTAGTTATAATGATCATCACACCCATGTGGACTACTCCGTTGGGTGGTGTATGTGTTGTACCCTTCACTCCAGTTTTAATAACCATCACATCCGTGTGGACTACTCTGCTATGTGGTGTAAGTGATGTCATCTTCACTTTGGTTTTAATTACTACTGCATCCACTATGGACTATTCCGTTGGGTGCTGGACAGACCTTTCTAGTTCATGTGTGTCTCTTCTTGGGTGGTACTATTACCTCTCACTTAGACGCTCACTTTACTCTCCCCCTTTGCAGTAAGAGAACCAAGACATGAGGTACATTACACACTCACCTCTCTTTTTGAGGACACCGACATAACACTCTCATGTGCTGAACAACAAGAGCTAAGAAAAATCTCTAAGTAAATGGAAACCGGGCCATTGTACTGGATGGGACTCTTAAACCAAATGTTGTGAGGTCTAGTTGGGACTTGATACTAGGGAGATCCCTTGAATGTTGGTGGGTCTAGCATCATCAACACCCCACTACTTTGTATTATACATTATGTGGGGTTATTCATGCAAATAATTCAACACATACCCCAAAAATATATTCATTGCTTTGCATTTGATATACCAAAACAATGGGTTATGTGGTTGTCACTGGTAGATAGTGGTAAAACACATGCTTCCATACTTCATAAAAAAGTCCTCCATTTATGGAACTTTATGGATATCATCCTCCATCCATCACATGATCCTTGAAAAGGATTATAAAGGTTCAAGTAGTGGAGGACCACATAAGGCATGAACAATAGGTTCTTAAACTAATGAAAGACAACTTGGTTATAACACAAAACATGATGAAACAAGAAGCATATCAACATCATAATGAAAGGAAATTTGATGAAAATGAATTTTGGGGGTCCTTCAAATCTTGTTTTTGATGTTCTTGACCCTCAGACCTATGAGTTATGGGTCCATGAAATAAGTTGATCTAATCTCTTCAACAATTATACTTAATAATCCTTCGAGATTATACCATGAATTTTCAAGTTGTTCACCTCAAGTACTCTCATAAAGTTCATACGAACTTGGTCCCCTTTCTCTTGGTTCTGGATTCCAAACCCAATAAATGAGAATTTCAAATGGATTATCATTGATCCTTTAACTAAGGAACATAAATTCTTACTCCTAGTAGGGATCTAGTTTCTGGTCATCATTCAGACTTTGAACACATACGTGCAGCCTCTCACACAGATATTAATGTATTTACATGAATAGGGAATTTATCATCATACAACTAATGTTGAAAATATAATCCTACGATCCATGTTAGATTTCTCAATCTCCTACGATTTCAATGCCGAAACAAACACAACATCATGCTCAGTTATTAATTAATACATAAATCCACACTCTCTATTACAAATTCTGCTCATAGCTATGGTTCCATGCCTGGCCCAATTCTCACACAATTGGTTGCCTATCTATGTTCATCCCAATTTACACACCGAGAAAACCCTCGGGTCTAAATCTTATTTGAATGGATGCACTTACAACTGCCCTTAGGGTTACAATATACAGAAAATACAATAAGGTTATGGATCATCTCAGATCCACGACCTTCTCCTATAATATTGTACATCTCCCTAGGATCTATTAAGGATATTGAAATCTACTAACAAGCCAGATTACATGGCATTTTAAAGTCCCAATGTGGACTTTTGGAAATTCAAGCGTGTGTTCATGAGGATCTAGTCCTCTAAAAATGGCGTTTCCCTGCTAGAAATCAAAATTTAGTTTTGTCTAAAGGAGGGTCGATGCTCCTGCATCATACTCAAGGTACAAATTTTTTATGACCTCCTAGTCGTATGCATCTAGTCTTCTTGTAACAACTTAGACTCATGAGATGCAACAAGCCTCTACAGTAACAAGTCTCCACCTTGCTACACGATACCTCACCAAGCTTCTCTCCTATGATTTCAATCTTTTGGCATCTTCCTAGTTATATTTGTTGGACCTTATGAGCACTCCTTATTCTAGGTTGTTGTAAAACTTCTCACCTTCCTTTGTTGTCACCTAAACAATCACAAAGAAAATAAATTTCTTACTGGATCTTCAACCAACTTGTACCTCCTTCTACAACTCCCCAAATCTTCACGTTAGTCTCTACTTCTTCAAGTAGGAAATGTTTCCTTGCTCATAGCACTTTATGAAAAGGAATTATGGGGATCCTTTGAATCTATTTTTTTATGTTCTCCATCCTTAGAATTGTGGGTTATGGGGCCACAAAATAAGTTGATGTTGTCTTTGTAACAATTATACTCAACAATCCTTTGAGATTATACTGTGAATTTCAAAGTCATTTTCCTGAAATAACCTGTTAAAGTTCTTAGTAACTTGGTCCTTCTTCTCATGGTTCTAGATTTCAGACCCAATAAACAACAATTTCAAATGGATTATCGTTGATCCAATCAATGAGAAATGATAAATTCTTACTCCTATAGGGATTTGGTTTCTCACGTCATTCATACCTGTAACACATACTCAGGGCATCTCACACACATGTTAACGTATTAACATGAACTGGGCATCATACATCATACAACCAACATTGACAAACTATTCCTACTATCCATGTTTGATTGCTCAATCCCGTATAATTTCAATGTAGAAACAAACACAACATCATACTTGATTATTAATTAATATAAAAATCCACTATATATTACAAATTTCTCTCATAGCTATGGTGCCATGGCTGGCCCAATTCTCACACAATTGGTTGCTTATCTATGTTCTTCCCAATTTATACACTAAGAACACCATTGCAATCTCTACGAGCCTGAATCTCATTTGAATGGATGCACTTATTGTTGGAAATTGTAACTAGGTTCAGTCTTCATAATCACCTATTTATAATCATGACATTGTATACTTTGTATAAAGAAAGAAAAATCATGAAAATAAAATATTTATTTTATGTAAAACATGGGTTTCATTCTCAAGTCTAGGTCAAAAGCACATTCTTCATAATTCTAGATCTTTTTAGGACAAAGAAGAATTTATGTCATGTGTTATAGTCCCATTTGGACTCATTCTAACAAAGGAAAATATTTATTTTGTCAAGAAAAAGCCATTTATTCCTCCAAGACCAAGTCAACCCCAATTAAGGACAAGCCGACCTAAGGGGGGGATATTCAATCCCTCAAGAAATATATAAAGACAAGGAGCTCGACCTCATTTGAGACACACAGCTCACACAAGTTCAATCTGCAATACCGAAGGAGAAAAAGAGATGGAAAGGAAAAAGAAAATAAATCGAAGTGTCTTGGGATCATCTCTCTTTGCATGTGCGAAGTTAGGGTTTTGTTGCTGTGAGTTGCAAGAGGGAAAAATTGTTGGGCAAAAATTCTGAGGTGTAGTTGTAGGGCCGAAAATCTGGAATGAAGTGTAGTAGGTCGAAGTTTGGAAGCTGCCTTTAAGAAGAATTTGCTGGGGGGATGACGTGGTGCTTGGGAGGATCTTTGGATTTGGTCTTTGTATCTTGGAAGTATCATTGTAAGAATTTTGTATAAGAAGAGAAGCATTATTTCTAGGTTTTCCCCTTAGAGGGGTTTTTCCTTGGCTTGGAGCCTATATCTTGTGTACTTTGTCTTGAAGTGATCTTCATTGTTTTAGTAATTGCTTGATGAACAAGAAATAATAAAGTAATAAAATGCCAACATACATCACAAGTAATTATCAAGTTAATGAAAATCATATATAATACATAAGTCTCCTAATTTTCCAACATGGTTTCAAAGCCAAGGTGCAAGGAGACTGAAGATCACATCCTAATTGGCACTATGGAAAGAGTTGTAAGGAAGGGTTTCAAGTTTCTTGGAAATATCACTACATCTATGAAGAATTGCATATTGAAGATCATCTCCAAGATAGAAAATGAAGTAATAAACAAAAGTTTCTTCTCCGCTTTATCCGACACCTTGAAGTATGAGAATGTATTGGTTATTGATAGTGGTGTTTCCAGACACATGATGAGAAAATTCAGTCAACTTCAGAAAGGAACCTCCTCTAATTCAATTGAAATTGGAGATAATAAGAGATATATAGTGAATAGATTGGATCTACCTTGTTGGAGCTCAAGTTTGGAGGAAGTATTCACCTCAACAATATTGTATATGTTCTAGGTTTGAGGAAAAACTTACTTTCTATTTCTTTTCTAGAGGATAAGGGTGATAGAATAGCTTTTATTGATCAAAGTTTTTGGTTTAAGGTAAGAGATATAGTATTGATGATGCTAGGGTGATTGGGATTCGTGAGGGGACATTATATAGACTTTTATTCCTCTATCTCAAGCCCTAATCCACTTGATGTAAGCCCTTCTGAACTGTGGCATATAAGGTATGGACAAATTCACTATAATATTTTTCCATCTCTAAGTCAAATGGTCAATTACATCCCCAAATTGAAGAAAGATCATTAAAGGGATGTGCTCTAGGAAAGAATATGAAGAAATCATTTGCAAGAAGTGATACCATATCTAAGGAAGTTTTAGATCTCTTACATTCAAATGTATGTGGACCTATGCCAGTAAAATATCTTGGTGGACATCAATATTATGTAACCTTCATTGATTATTTCTCAAGGAAAACTTGGCTATACCTCAAGAACAAAGACAAGGCATTCAAGAAGTTGCAAGAATTCAATAATGAAGTGGAAAATCTAACTGAGAGAAAGATCAAGACTCCGAGATTTAACAATGTTGGATAATACTCTAAAGAACTAATAGCATTCTTCAAGGAAGCAGGGATTAAGAGGGAGATAATTGTTCTGTATAATCCTGAACAAAATGGCATGGTTGAAAGGAAGAAAAAAACAATTGAAGAATGTGTTAGCGATATGCTACATGATCAAGATCTCCCTCAATTCATATGGGGAGAAGCATGCGTGACAATGTTTTACTTGTAGAACCAAAGACCCCACAAGATTCTCAACAACATGACTCCGAAATAAGCATTTACAGGAAAGAAGCCAAGTGTGGATAATCTTCAAATATTTGGGTGTCCTGTGTATGTACATATACCCAAGGACAAGAGAAAGAAGTTGGATCCTACCAATCTAAAGGGCATCATTGCTGGGTATAGTGCTTCATCAAAGACATACAAATTCTATATTAAGGAGGATCATCAAATTGAAGTAAATAGGGATGTCATCTTTGATGAAAGTATAACTTACAGGAAATCAAAATATGTTAATGTCGACTTTGATGAAGAGTAGATACCTATCTTTAATGATATATCAAGGATGGTCAAGATCAAACATCTAATTAATAATATATTGAAGGTCTTGGTGAGTTTGTGCAATAATTAATTGTTCCAAAAAAGCAAAAGAGGCATGCTTGGTTGAGAGCTACTCTACAAGAAGCGAAAGGACACACAACTAAGGGGACCTTTACAGAAAGAAAAATAATGAAGAGGTATTTTGGGTATGTTGCATACATGACAAAGCTCATTGAAGTAGAACCTTCCTCCTATGAAGATGTAGTTAAACATCAAGAATGGAGGAATGCAATGCAGGGAGAATACTAGTCGATCAATAAGAACAATGTCTAGGAAATTGTCCCTAGGCCACGTGAGAAATCTACAGTCACTTCAAAATGGATTTGCAAGATAAAGCACGTGGCGGATGGGAGCATTGATAAATACAAAGCAAGGTTTGTAACAAGAATTTTCTTACAAAAATAAGGTATTGATTACGAAGAAACCTTTGCACCTACAATTAGATATACAACAATAAGATCACTTGTTTTTTTGGCTGCTACTATGGGATGGAACATCCATAAAATGGATGTTAAGACAATTTTTTTGAATGATACCATTTGATGAAGAAGTTTACATTGAGCAACCTCAAGGATTTGAAATAAATTAGAGGGAGTCTCATGCCAGTTGAAGAAATCTCTATATGGCTTAAAGCAAGCACTTAAATCTTGGTATGCAAAAATAGATGCATACCTATTGAGACTTGTTTTTACGAATATTTTTGCAGATCCTAACCTAGACATTAGGGTAGCCTAGGATGAACCAATCATCATACTATTGTATGTGGATGATCTACTAGTCACCGGTGTAGAGCATTAGATTCAAGAATGAAAGAAGTAGTTAGTGACTGAGTTTGATATGAAAGATGTTGGGATTATGCATTACTACTTGGGGCTAGAAGTTTGACAGAAGTCAAGTCAGATATATCTTGGTCAAGGTAAATATGTGATCAAGATTCTCCAAAAATTTGGCAAGATGGAGAAAAAGCTTATGATGAATCCTTGATTACCAATCTAAAGAAGCTGAGGAGTTCAGATTCTAGTTCGATGGATCCTACTTGCTACAGACAATTGATTGGGTCCTTGATGTATCTGGTAAATACAAGACCTGGAATTTGTTTTGTAGTAAATGTCCCGAGTCAGTTTTAGATGGATCCAAAACATGATCATTGGATTGCAGCAAAGCATATCCTAAGATATCTGCATGGAACCATACATCATTGCCTTCGATACACTAGTAATTAAATCCAACTCATGTGATATATATATTCAGATTGGGGTGACAGTGAGAAAGATGGAAGTAGCACAACAAGTGTATGCTTCAACCTAGGGTCTTCCATAGTCTCATGGATGAGAATAAAGTAGGATACAATTTCTTTAAGTAGTGTTGAAGATGAGTATGTTGCTGCAAGTGAAGTATGTCGAGAAGCTGTTTGGCTTAGGAAGTTGTTATCAGATTTGTTTGAAGGACCACTTATCCCTACATGTATACATTGTGACAATGAAACATGTATAAAATTGACAGAAGACATGGTGTTTCATGCTAGGAAGAAGCATATAAACAATAAGTACCACTATGTCAGAAGCTTGGTACGAGATGGGGTCATGGAGCTGCACTATATACCTACAGATGAAAAAGTATATTATGACTAAAGCATTTCAAAACAAGAAACTTGAGTACCTAAGAGATAAGCTTGGTTTGGTGGACATCTCCTTCCCAATTGTGAGAGAGTGATGTTGGATAGTTCTTGTCTTTATGGGTCATGCACTAGACTAGGACTAACAACCATAAGTCTTAGTGAAGGCCCTAAATAAAGAATGGAGTCAAGAGGATTGGATAAGCATCTAAGGTTGGAACTTCTTATGGATTGTAGAATCCAGGAAAATAAGTTTTTGACTGATACTCTTTGAGGATGAGGTAGGGCATCCAAGGCAAGAGTAGTTGAAGAGGATCAATATTCTTTGAGGATTCAAGTTTAGAAATCCAAGATAATAATACTTCTAGAAGGGCATACCCAGTGAATATCTGGATGGGGTATGCACCTTAGAGGTGGTGTGACAGCTCATTTAAAGCCTCCCAACATAATGCTCTTGAATGAAGATGAGCTTGTATAGTTAAGGCCTTCAAGGAAAACGTTGGTAATGCTATAGATGCTTCACAAAGATGGCCTATCAATCCAACTCTTCTTATGAGAATTCCTCAAGGATTAGATTCCTTGTACCATGTGATGGGACTATGAATACCTCCCTAGTTAATAGGAAGTGTTGGAAATTGTAACTAGTTTTGGTCTTCATAATGACCTATTTGTAATAATGACATTGTATACTTTGTATAAAGAAAGAAAAATAAAGAAATAAAATTGTTTTTCTTGTAGATCATGGCTTGCATGCTCAAGCCTTGGTCAAAATCATGTTCTTCGTGCTTCTAGGTATTTCTAGGTATTTATAGGGAAAAGAAGAATTTATGTCATGTGTTATAGTCCCATTTGGAATCATTGTAACAAAGGAAACTATTTATTTTGTCAAAAAAAATCCATTTATTCCTTCAAGAACAAGTCAGCCCTATTTAAGGACAATTCAAACTAAGGGAGGGCTATTCGACCCCTCAAGAAGGTTATAAATACAAGGAGCTTGACCTCATTTGAGACACACATCTTACACAAGTTCAATCTACAATAGCGAAGGAGAAAAAGAGATGGAAAGGATGAAGAAAATAATTTGAAGTGTGTTAGGTCCCTATAATACTAGTGATTACCACATTACTATTGTAGTTGTATCCCTTATTAATATTGTTGAGCCCCTATTGTCCCCATATTTTTATTAGTGCCCATAGAATCCCTCTATTGTTATTTTTGTGGCTTTATATTATTATTGTAGTCACTGGGTTATATTGGATCATAGACTCCTATATATAGAAGGAGGTTTTTGCCTTAATCATCAAAAATTGTTCATTGTGTAACGTAAAGGAGGTTGCCCCTCGAAGAGGCAAATTCTAAGCATTGATCTCTCTTTTCTATCCTTTTGTGAGCTGGTTTAATAGCATTTGGTATCAGAGCTTTGGATTCTAGGGTTTCGCTGCTCCAAATAGGTCATCGTGGAATTTTCGCTATAATTTGTTTTCTACGAAATTTCAGAAGCAAAAAAAAAAACATTTGAGGCGAAATCACACTGAACCTCGAGTCTGAATTTCAGAGATTTTTGCACTATATTTGCGGAGATATGATATGAGGAAGTTGGTCTTTTTGCAGACTTCTAAATTACATTCCAAACAGGTGACCTGGGGAAAATAGTCATAACTTTCTCTCTAAGCATCGGATTGAAATTCTATAAGAAGGTACAGAAAGATGACAGGTTGTAGTTTCTTGTATATATTTTTCAGTGCCATAGGTTGAAACAGTGACACATGGAACTTCATACAAGTTCGCTCTTCTAGAAAGGTCTATAATCAGGTCATCTTGGGCGATTGTGCATAACTCTTTCTTGGAGAATCCAATTTGGATCAGACTGGTGGCATTGTAAAGAGGACACAGAGGGCTACTATAGGTCGCAATTTCAGATCTGGATGATCTGAAATTACAAAGATACATTAGACTCAATATTAAGCTCCTACAAAGTGAAAAAAGGTGTGTATTTTTTTTAAAATTTTTGCTTAAGCTTGGTTTGAAAAATTAGTTTGAAGGAATTCAAAGGGCATATTAAAGCATTATTATCGGTAATTGATGCCTCGAGGAAAGAAAATGCAAACATCTAGTAAGCAACTTGAAAGCTCTAGCATGACTCATGAAGAAGAGGAAGAAATGCAACATGATATATCAAAATTATGAGACCAAGTGAAACAAGTGTCACTTGCACAAAATGTAACAGAATCTAAGATGGATGGTTTAAAGAAAGGTGTAGAAGCTAAGATGAATGACATGGAAGCTAAGATGGATGATTTGAAGATAAATTTGATGAGAGGAATGGAAGATTTGAAGGTAGATTTGAAGACAAATTTGACAAAGTTTCTACAAGAAATGCTTACTAATGGTGAAACGGTAGTAAAGGAAACTCATGATAAGAAAAAAATAAATGTTGATCATGACTTCACAGACCCTAATGTTGGATCAAAGACCCACCATATTCCAAAAATCAATATGAGGAAGTCTGATGGCAAGGAACCTGCAACATGGATATTACAGATGGAGCAATTTTTTGATCTCAATAATGTGCAAAACACACAAAAGATACATATTGTAACTTTATATTTGGAACCAAATCAGTTTGTATGGTATCAATGGCGTTGATCTTGTAAACAAATTATCACTTGGGCAATTTTTACGGAAGAATTGACAACGCATTATGAGGATACAATAAGCAACACTTTTTTTAGCCAATTGATAAGTCTCAAACAAAAGGGTTCAATAATGGAGGACACTGAGGAGTTCCAAAATTGAACATAAGGGTAAAAAATATTCCAAAGGAGCATAGGATTGATGTGTTCATAGGGACTTTAAAGGATAATAT
>APFE030446522.1:65285-77022 GCA_000404065.3 Pinus taeda
ATTTTTTTTTAAATAATGACCAAAGACCTAAAAAAAGGAGAATCTCCCAATATATAGCGAAACGCTTCAATTATGACAGCAACAAAGTTGATGATAGGTTGATAGCCAAAGGCCTAGTGATCAGCCAAACGTGGCTCTGATACCAAATGAAGCGAAAATGGAGTCTAATACAAAAATGAAGGCCATAAGATTCCCAGAAACCGCACCGAGATACGGTAAAGCGTTATTTAACATTAAAGGATCTCTAGCAGGAAAATATGTTATTATTTCTATTTCTCCGGCAGAAGATGCAAATTATATAACACCTAAAATTGCAAACCAACTAGTGATTCCAGAGTCAAATATAACTGAAAAATTAGAATTAGACCTCTTTTCGCAATAAAATATATGACATAGCTAATTTACAGTTGAACATTGAAGATTATACATTTGTATCACATTTCTCAGTTCAGATCCTATGGAACAATCAAGGGGACATTATTTTGGGTTTACCTTGGATGGAAAATCTAGGTTCCTTTATTCTAAATACAAAGAAGAAGTTTTTAACATTTTCTTACAAGAAGAAGAAAGTAACGCTCCAAGATTTTACACTAAAACCAAATTTAGTAACACGAGTGCCTGGGTTATCAGAATCTCGTTTGATTCAATCATACGTCTCAGGACTTAAATCCCATTTACAAGTAGAACTTGAGATGCATGACATTACATCTATAGAAGTAGCAAGACGAAAAGCAAAAACAGCGGAAAAGAAATCCGAACCAATATTTTGGTCAACAGCGGAAAAAGCTTATGCAAGACGAAGGATACCCTAGTATGTGGACTCAAATAATACAAGATATGTTCCACCACATCGTCGTGAAGATGAAAAATCTAATGTGGAAATGCAAAGGATAAAAGAGGGTAAGTGTAAACGTTGTGGTGAGAAATGGGACCCCAAACATAAATGTGCTAAAGGAAAAGAACCAAAGAACCTATATAATTGTGAAGCAACCAATGATTCAAACAGTGAAGATAATGACATAGAAGAAACAGAAGATGCCCTAGAATTCTCACCAGAATTAGATGACGGAAGTACTCCGCAAGTGTCATTATCAGCCATGACAGGTATATCACAACCTCAGACCTTGAAGTTAAAAGGACACATAAATAAGAACAACGTAGTGGTTCTCATCGACTCTGGAAGCACACACAATTTTCTAGATGCGACTGTGGCCAAGAAACTCAATATCTTTTCATTTCCCTTACCAAACATGAAAGTGATGATAGCTAATGGTAAAAAGATTGAAAAGGTAGGAAAATGCCATAAAGTCAATTTGCAGATTCAAGACTTTAAATTAGAGTCTCCGTTCTTCACGGTACCATTAGGAGGAGTAGATGTAGTCTTAGGCATCCAATGGCTACGAACTTTAGGTACTTATGCCGCCAACCATCAATTACAATTTATAAAATTCAAATGGGGAGGTCAGAAGTACAAACTACATGGATTCCAAGCACCAGAAAATCATGTTATGTCATCATCTCAGACGATGAAGTTGAGTCGAAGAAGAGCACCTACTTATGCAATACAATGTCATCAATTAGAAATGTTATCTGCAAATATGACCAAAGAAGAGTCACCAGAGATGCAAGATCTAATTCAGAAGCATGGAAAAGTATTTCAAGACCGACCTATGAAAAAACCATACCGATATCCACATCACCAAAAAACGAAACTTGAGAGATTAATCCAAGACATTTTAAAATGTGCGACCTTGATCATCTTAGAATATCTGATCAAGTGGAAGGACTTACCCGAAGAAGACGCTTTCTGGGAGAATGAATCATTCTTCAACAACATCCGTCGTTACTTATGCTTTGAGGACAAAGCATTATTTCGAGAGGAAGGCAATGTTATGTAAAAAAATAGCTAACTTAGGTTTATTATTTAATTTTAATTTTAATTAGACGAAAGGGAACGATCATAAGATCATGCCCTTTCCCAAAGGGTGCCATGACGGTATATAAGCCAGGCAACCCATTGTAAATCATCATCATCTGTAATTCATTTATTAATAAATATTTCTATATATATTTTCTGTTCATCCAGAAGTTTACACTTCAAATCCACTTTAACTCCTTCCTTGGATATTATATGGCCAAGCTATTCAACGTCCTCCTTACCAAAAGTACATTTCAATATTTTTGCATAGAATTGATTTTCTTCTAAGAGTAAGCACTTGCTTTGAATGTTGAAGATGTTCCTTCCACATCTTGCTATAGATAATAATGTCATTATAAAAGACTAGTACACACTTTCTTAGATAAGGTGTAAATAGCTCATTCAGAGTTTCCTAGGTGGAAGGGGCATTGTTTAACCCGAACAACATCACCTTAAATTTGTAAAGACATTCAATGGAGAGGGTTGGATACAACAAAAAATCCTAAGAAACAAGTTTCAATAGAAGTATGGAAGAACGAGGCGGTGAAAACATAGAAATAGTGGAGCACAAATTAAGGTCTCATGCTATATGCCTCATGGACACATTTATCACCAAACAAAAAATAGTAAATCTGTGCACACATAGGTATTGCAGGCTATAAACTAATGCAATTAAATTTGTCAATTGGATAGGTACTATTCACTACATAGCAACATAGATACATCCATAAATGAGAGTGAAACCAGAAGCTTGATTACACAATTTCAGAAGAGGAAAGACATACATGAAATGATATACAAAGGGGAAAACATAATGTGCATTTCTTCGATTGGAAATAACAAAACTACTTCATTAATATTTGGAGATCAAGTCCAAATCACCAGTCCATTACATTTAAGAATATATATCTCAAGCCCCTCATGAACAAGCAAATTGAACCAATGTGGAACCACAAAATTCGAGCCTCTTGGATGCAGAATTCGAGAGCTTTTTTAAGTGTTTCTTCCCTCTTTTTATAAGGAGAGGGGGATCTTTGAAATAACTTACAAAATATCACTATTGAGCTCTAGCTGTCTAATTGATTAGCTGTTTCGGCATGCGAAGGTATACTGCCCAAATCATTACAAAGGATTTGATTCCTTTATTTAAAATGCATAGATTATAGAATAAAAATAAATAAGGAAAATTGAATGATGGTTTAGGAAAATATTTCCCCGTTGTTCCTGTGATCACCTCTAATCAGGTCACATTTTTTCCATGATGCTCTTGCTACTCGTATTATTCACTTGTCTCTTTGCTCTTAACCGCTTGAATTTGCCACTTTCTAGAGCTGGGAGTGATCAGTTGTGATGGCCTTAGTGGTGTCATGGAATCAAAACTGTCGACTCATCCATCTCATAACTCTCTGTATTACACTATCTGAGTCCACTATGTCCTGTAACATTACCATAATGCCACTTCAAAGCTTTTACTCATCGAGACTTTTATTCTTAAAGACATTACAAAAATAGAGTTCTGATGTCCTTAGCCCCTTTTGTTTAGCCCCTTTCTATTTTCCTCCATGGGACTGAAGGTCATGACTTGTCGCTTAGCATGGAGGTGCTAGAGCATTTAGAATCCTATTGGGGGCCATTCTTCCTTTGTTAAGTGCTTATTGCTTGAGGTTCTTTAAGTTCCTCTTGACCATGCACTAGCCAAATATCAAAGCCCCTTTCATCAACGGTTTCCAATTGGGGAAATAACTTTGGAGTTGTGACATTCTAATTCTTTGATATGCCGACCTCTAATATGACGTCATCAATCCATGTGGCACTTCCTGAGTGGTGACACATGTCACCCAAATTTCCCCCCTTAGGCCCCTCAAAATACCAAAATTTCTTGCCACATGTCCTGCCCTACTGCCATGTCATGCCGACATCAGATGCCACTGTAGCTTTATTGGAACAAGCATAAGCTACCATGTGTCTTTATCAGAGCCAATCATATGCTGCCACATGTAGCTTATCGGAACCAATCATATGCCACCATGTGTCCTGCTAGAGGAGAGAGAAAAGGGCCCACCCACCTTTGGTTTTGCGATGAAATCCTTTGTTAATCCTTATTGGTGCTCCCCAACAATTTTAAACACTATAACAACTTTTCCCATATCACAAATTTTAAAAGGTTGTCACCTTAAAAAGTTTGGATTCTCCTATTGTCGATGTTCCGATGTTGCGATATTGCAATGCACCGATCTCCTCCAAGATTTGATACTGCCTACTTCGATGCATTGGACCTCCAACATGCAAGTCCTCTAATATTTGATCGTTGATATGCCAAAGCTTTGATGTTGCGATTGTCAATATCACTGATGCTCCAATGCACAATCACTAATATCTGATGTTGTTGGACCTTCATATACGATCTTCGATATCTTGATGCTCTGATGTTGCGATTGTCGATATCTCTGAACCTCCAATATGCTATCGTCGATATTTTGGACCTTCCTAACGCTTCAATCCTTTAATTTTAGCAAACCATATATTTTGATCTAGGAGTCCATTTTTGGACTTCCACATATCATTGGAAATCTTGTTTCGAGAACTTTCCGATGGAGAGGGTATGATGTATGCTTTGAGTCCTTACACTGCATGGAACATGACTGCAAGATCCTATGCTTTTTTATTCTTTGGAAAATTGAAAACACATTTTACAATAAGTAACAACATTGGCTCCAATTCAGGATAATGCTTTGTTGGAAAGGTGCCGAGAACCTGCAAACTAGTAGCCTTCACCATTGGGCATGGAGTCAAAAAATATATTGAACCTATGAAAACAATAAATCTCCATTGAACTTTATTTGCTGGGAGTCCTTTCTACACAATACTGAAATGCATAACTATCACTTCTAGAAACTGGAATTAAATGATCACCTGGTGAGCTTATTTATGTACAAATCCTACTTATGTACAAGGCTCAATTCACTCAAGTGAAGTCAACCTTCCAATGATACCACCTCAACATCAAAGTACTAGACCTTATGCCATCTTTCACTATAAATTCAACAATTAAAACAGGCATGTACCACCTAAAATCTTTGGAATTTTTTTTTATATGTGCCCCCAACTTGACAGTTGATGCTCATCTCTTTTAATCTTCCCCATGAACCTTCTAAGTGGGTTTTGTTCTTGAAAACCAATGACTAAAATATGCATGCACCCCATAAGAACTTCAGAACAAAAAATTGACACATACCTTCGAATTGATGTATATTGTTTCAGGCCAACGAAACAAGCCATGTAGTCAGCAACTGGGTCATGAAACTGATGAGAACAATTTATAATTGTCTCCCTTTCTTGAACAATTTCCAAGGAGGAATCTTTCTACAACAGGTAGCCACAGACATTGCTTGGCTCTTCAACTTTAGGATCCTCTTGAAGAAGTTTTTGTTGGTCATCTTATCCCCACTTATTTGTAAGAAAATCCCTTTAAAAGTTTGCAACCATCTTATACTCCTCTAAGTCATCTGAATCATAGATTAGAGAAGGTTCTTGAACTTGTTCTCCAGGTGAAGGATGTGAATCGTAAACTGGATCCTATTTGTTAACCTCCTGGTGGGCCTCCTCTTTTTGTTCATCTTCCCATGATTGGGAATGTTGTAGTCTTGCATTTCTCAACATCCCATCGGAGTCAGATTGAATCATAAGAAGGAGAATCATACAATTCGATAGAGTAAGATCTCTGAGGGTTTGTTTGCAACTCATTGATGTCTCCTCCTTCTCTTTCTTGATCATTGGGCGATGCTTCTTGATGCGAGTAGATATCTTCTTGGATTGGAGCCCCACAAATATATTCAACAGGATCATTTAACTCAGAAATATTTTCAACATTAAAATGTGCACAACAATCTTTAAACAGAGCATCTGATGGATATAATCTATTGCAAAACTGATTAAATACTATGTGAAAGCTCTTTAAGGAAGATATGTTGCCACGAGGTATTGTTTTGTACCAATGTCTAGCATATTCCTCTAAATAAAATATTAGCAATTTCATTTTCACATCTTCAAAAACAATACCCAATTGTTCCATGCATTCATGAAAATCCTTGAGGTGCTGGTCTAGCCTTCTATCTGTGTTTCCACCGAATCTAGGAAAATATGCATACCATTCATGAACTGAAGAGACATGATGGGGATAACCAGTAACATAAGAAAAATCCAGTGGGGAAAATTTGTTGGCCAAGAATGCAGGAATGACCATTTTGAAAACCCCTTTAGGTGAGTGATCTCAAGTTCAAATGTAGGGGAAGTTTTATGTTGTTTAGCATCAGAGCGAGTATGAGGCCTCTTGAAAGCTAGGATGACCAAATAAGGATATAGACAGTGGATTCGCCAGGGTATTTATCATAAGATTCAAACAGTAGAGTCGTAAAGGTGAGAGATCTTCAACCCACACTTCCCTTGCTCACCCAACAGAGGAAATGTAAACATTGTCATACCTAGGGAATAATATTCTGATTCGTTCCCCGACAACAACGCCAGAAATATGTTGTAGCATTTTCTATATCCTATCAAACAAGTGCTTCAGAAGATATAGAAGCCTCGTAGAGACAACCTCTGGGTTGATAGGAGACTAGTGCATAGGGCATCTAAGAGGAGTTCTTTTGAAGATTGTCTAAGGGGATTTCTACTGCACTCCATATGTCACGTAATTGGAAAAGGGATAATTCATGGCTTGGTTCAATGGTCCTTTATCAAGGTAAACTTAAGAAAACACATAGATCTAAATTCTCAGGTAAATATGGCTAATCTCAGAGAGAAATGTTTTGGTTCTGGTGGTCGACACACAACAATAGGCAACCTAATATTGGTGTTGTAGTAAAATTAAAAAAGAGGAAAGGAAGGAGGGAATTTGATGCAGAGGGTTGGATACAACACATAATCCTAAGAAACAAGTTCCAACAGAAGTATGGAAGAATGAGGAGGTGAAAACGCAGAAATAGTGGAGCGCAAATTAAGGTCTCATGCTCTAGGCCTCATGTGCACATTTACCACCAAATAACAATTAGTAAATCTAGTGTGCACACACAGGTACTGCAGGCTATAAACTGACGCAATTAAATATGTCAATTGCACAGGTACTGTTCACTACTTAGCAGCATAGATACATCCATAAATAAGAGTGAAATTGACAATTTCATTACACAATTTCAGAAGAGGAAATACACACATGAAATTATGTACAAAGGGGAAAACATACTCCACATTTCTTTGATTGGAATCAACACCAATGCTTCATTAATCTTTGGAGATTGAGTTCAAATCACCAGTCCATTACATTTAGCAATATATAGCTCAAGTCCTTCATGAATAAGAAAATTGAACGAATGTGGAACCACATAATTCGAGTCTCTTGGATGCACAATTCAGGAACCTTTTTTAATTGTTTCTTCCCTTTTTTTATAAGGAGAGGGGGGAGCTTTGAAAGCAATTACAAAATATCTTAGCCAAGATCCAGCTGCCATATCGACTAGCTGTCTTGGTGCGTGAAGGTTTGTTGCCCAAATCATTACAAAGGATTTGGTTCCTTTATTTAAATTGTAGAAATTATAGAATAAAAATAAATAAGGAAAACTGAATGATGGTTGGGGAAAATATCTCCCTCTCTTTCCTGTGATTGCCTATGATCGGGTTGTCTTTTCCATGATGCTCTTCTTCAACTACTGGGACAATTTGCCTGTCGCTTTCCTCTTAACTGCTTGATTTTCCCACTTTCTAGAGTTTGCAGTGATCAATTGTGGTGGCCTTAGTCATGTCACGGAATCACATCTTCCAACTCATCCATCTCATAACTCTTTTTATTACACTATCGGAGCCCACTATGTCCTATAACATTACCATAATGCCACTTCATATCTTTTACTCATCGAGACTTTTATTCTTAAATACATTATGAAAACATAGTTCCAATGTCCTTTTCCCCTTTTGTCTAGCCTCTTTCTATTTTCCTCCATGGGACCGAGGGTTGTGACCTGCCACTTAGCATTGAGGTGCTAGAGCGTTTAGGCTCTTGCCAGGGGCCATTCTTCCTTTGTTAAGTGCTTAGTGCCTGAGGTTCTTTAAGTTCCTCTTGACCATGTGGTAGCCAAATATCGGGGCCCCTCTCATCACTCCTGAAAGATGTAGATTTTTATATATCCTATCACACAAATGCTTCAGAAGATATAGAAGCCTCCTAGAGACAACCTCGGGTTTATAGTAGGCCAGTGCCTAGGGCATCCAAGAGGAGTGCTTTTGAAGATTGTTTAAGGGGCTTTCTATTGCACTCCATACTTCACATAATTGGAAAAGGGATAATTCAGGGCTTGGTTCAATAGTCCTTGTTATAGGGTAATTTTTCACCGACCTCATATCAGTCCATGAGCGACATCTCCACTGTGTCATACATCAAATAAACATGTCCATGTATTCCCATTCATTCAAGAAGATTAAGCAAGTGCTCTCTAATACTGAAGATTGACCCTTTTACTTATGTTTCTGCATCGTCGCAAGTGAACCCCATTATGTCTGCGACAATTCTCTGTGCTGAACTATATCATCGTGACGTCATCGTAGGGGTACATTAGTTTCTTGCGATAGTCAAATTTTAGGGCTCGACACAAGTCCTCAAGATATTTCTTGTGACTATTTGTGTGTTTAAGCTACTTCCTTGCGACATCGTCGCTAAGCCCTAGTGTATGACTTGTGACAATCTAGATATGGAAAATTAGTTCAAGCAGTTGGCCTTCTGGGTGATTCTAGAACTGGTAGTTGGGTCAAGTTGGTTCGCCTTTCCTCCTCTGGGATGGTGGTTCCACCTTTTGAGAAACCTCCCTTGAGGATAAGCTCCCTCTCCCTCATTTCATGGAGGCTCCTCCTCCTATAAAAGCACTCCCTATTGCTATGATCAGGTAGTTCTTAGTTTTTGGATTTGAGCAAATTAGCTAGCTTTGGTGCGAGTTTGCAGTGTGAACTGCTTATAGTTTAGCAATTGGTTGTGGATTACCTTAACTTTGTGTTAGAGCTTGTGAGTGAGAGAGAGAGTCATCATCCATTTGGGAGACCCTTTTGAGAATGAATGCTTGAAGAAACATATCGGCTGGACCCTCCAAAAAGGCTTGCGATGTTAAGGCTTGGTTGTAAGCTTTGCTTTTGGTTCATTTTAATACAATCAATGATGATTTCCTATGTCTTGTGTAATATATAATTGACAGCTTATGGTTACTTGACTCTGTAAGTAAATAGATCATTGTTATTCTTAGTTATGTGTTATGTTGTTCTCTTATGTTGTTTCAAGATTGATTGTTCATTGAGGAGAAGGAAATGATAGCTAAAGCGGTGCAATGAAAGCTTCATCGAAGACCGGTTTGAGATAGGCTCCTACAATAATGACTCTTTAAGGGAATTAATTGTTGTTTTGTTCTGTTGTGACTAGACCCACTCTAGGGCTAGAGGGTTTGCCTCTGTCTATAGAGGGAACTTTTCCTACATCACAAATTGGCGACTCTGCTGGGGAGTCCTTTGTATGTTTTCTCTTGTTTGCTCTTGATTTGTTTTCGATATAGTGTCTCTTGATTTTGGGGTTAAGCTGTCAATATTTTGGGTTACCTGGGTCAATCTAGGAGTCTTTCTTACTGTCTGAAAGATCAGTCTGGTGTCCTTCAGGTCTTTTCACTTAGTTTTTTCCCTTAATTAAGATTGTCGTTGTTAATAGCTTAATCGCTGCGACGACGTCGTGCCTGTCCTCTTTAGTAAATTTGCACATCGCATATAACCCGTTGTTCAGTTGTGACGATTTCCTGAAATCATACCATTGCAGAAGACAGGTGTACACTTGTGACGACATCGCCCCGTTGCTGTCTCTATGCTTGCGACGATTGGCTTTTCGTCTCAAGTTTCTAGGTAGAGACTTGCGATGATTCCTGTACAAGTTGTTTTTACAACTTTAGCTCCTGAATTAACTAGTGTTGCTTGTCCCCTGCTGCTTCTTGTCTCTCATCAACTTCTTTTGAATATTTTTGGTTAAGGCATGTTTCTCTTTGGTTTCATTGAGTAGAATCTTGTGTTTGCTAACCATGTGACCTAGCTGTTTCGAGGTTTCGTCAAGAAGTCATTTGGTGAGTTACTCGTCCATCCAAGATTCGTCCACAACCATCTGTTTGGTTTGCTTGAGGTTGTTTTACTACTTGTTTTCTTACTGATTGGTCTTTAGTGTTGGTTATTGAACCAGTTCCTCACATTGATTGGATTTCCACGCTATCAAACATAGATCACATTTGTTTGGATCAGTCAGGTTTACACTTGCTTGTTTGTCAGTAAAATTCCAAAAATAAAAAATATTGCATTCTTATGGCATACGAAAGTGAAATTGCATTTGCATTACTGGATTTTCATGATTGAGAAATTGGAAAGCAAAGTTTAAATCTTTCATTAGTAGTTGTGAGATAGGTGCATCGATGCATTGTGTTTCTTAGCACTTGCATTTGCTTGTCTTGGTTTCTGTTCACTTGGAGATGAACTCTTTACCCTCCTTTAGGTAGGTGTTCATTGAAACGATTGATGCTTTACTCATTGTAGTTGTATCCTAGGAATTGTTGAAATACATTCAGTAGGGCCTGAAACCCGAAACTTAATCCAAGATCAACTCTAAAATCAATTGAATGAACCTAACAATGCATTGGAACTTAACGCACATTTATCTAGAGCTCTAGGCTAGAGACGTGCTTCAGCGTTGTTAAACCTAGTCACTATTGTTTTCACTTAAGGTTTGGTGGTTCCTCCTTCTGCGTTTCAATAGCTGCTAGTATGGACTTGAGATCTCTGTACCGTCGAGTATATATCAAGAGACCCCACTAGGTTATCATCCTACATCCATAGGAAGCCAAGTCTATCGCCTTACGAACCGTAACGTATCGAACACAACATTCGGGAAGATTGAATGTTGTACGAAAATTCGTTGGTCATTTCTCTTTCATTTGATCACCAAGGTGTATATGCCGTTTTGCGGTTTGTCTCGTAAACCTCTTGTCTAGTACTCCAGAGTAGTCACTTTCATTCCTTTTTGACTCCTTAAAAGAAAAGGATCATCTGAGCAATTTTCCTTTCAGGCTCATTAAATATTTAAAGGCAACTAGAGTCATCTTTTGTCCTTTTTCTCGACTCTTTAAACATGAAAAGGTCAATTTTTGTTCCTGTGTCATAAAATTTATTGGACCATGTTCACATATTCCCTGTTAATCTTGACTGTGTTTTGGTTTGCGTAGAATTGTGTCCCTGCTTGATTATCTCTTTTTCCCAGGACTTTTGAGTTAAATCATCCTGGTGGAATCGCCGATCCCATCTCTCGTACCGAGCGACCAAGGCTCTGCATCCCTTGTCGCTTTTGAGGTATCGACTATTAGTGATACCCTTCCTATTATCCCAAGTATTCAACTTCTTAACTCTTGCGCTCCGGAGGGGAACCTTATGATATTAATTGGAACCCTATTTTGGAACTTTCAGAAGAGGACTTCCCCATTACTCCCCCTGGTGATTCGGCTACAATGTCCTCTTCCGACATGGATGAGACGAACCTTGTGTCTGGTGAAGAGAACCTTGTGTCGAGTGGCGAAATTCCTATACTCACGAAGGGTTTGCCCTTTCGCGTTACCCCTCTTGGCGTGACATTGCCTCTACGCTATCGTGCTTTGTTTGACGTCATGAGTTCTGTTAGTGTCGGTCTTGAGCCCTCCATCGGTGATCAAAAGCTCTTTGCATTATGCATAGGTAGGTGTCTCATCACTGTCAGTTTTGCATCCC
>APFE030446533.1:0-16404 GCA_000404065.3 Pinus taeda
TGTGATGAGGGATCCATATATGGATGATTACAGAGAGGTGAGTCATCTTTTGGGATCTTGATTAGTGTCTTCTCTCTGATAGTTCCTCCTTCCACTTGGAGAATGATGATCTGTTACTCATCCTTGGTCGAAAATGGAGTGGCAAGTGTTTAAGCGGAAGCATTTTTTTCCCTGCCATTTGTCCATTCCCGACCATCGCACCCTACAAAGGAGCAAAATAGTATGCATTGCACCATGTACATTGGGAAGGTGATATGCATCACACCCTCTACATTGAGCTTTCAGTATGGTCAAGTTTTGACCATTTATGAGCAGTTTTCAGTGGAGAACTTCTGGGAGATGACGTAATCAGTTGACCTTGTTCCTTTAGGCAGTGAAGCAACACTTTTAGGGACTTAAGAGCCCTTAGTTTATGGACATTTGTGATTGGGGTTGAAGTGCCCAAAAATGTCTATAACAACTATCTATTCCATTTACTGCAAAACATCTCCCCAAATATCTTGTTCTTCAAGAAGACCATCAATTTGAATGTTTATACATCAAAAGCTCACAATCCATCTCCTGCACATCCAAACTCATAATCCATAGACCTTAACATAGAGCATTTACATGGAAAAATCAAAGATGGAGGGGAATAAAAAATATTAAATCACATCATGTAACGTGCAAGAGGATGAGCTCGAGTAAATTATAACCCTCAATAACCCCATCTCAGAAAGCATATTCCACTATAGTCGATTATCATCCATTGATAAAAACAAAGCTTGAAATTCCACAAGCTTACATATGCCATGATTTGAAATAAGTGTGCTAGTCAATAGGAAAACATTTAATGTGATTGTGCTAGTAAATGGGCAAACATTTATTAATGTTGTTGTGCTAGTCAATGGGCTAACTTCTCATGTGATTGTGCTAGTCAATGAGCAAACAAGTGACATTTACCACATTTATAAGTCATTTGAGATAATTAACTCACCAAAGTTTACCTATTTCTAATATAGACTAGCATGACTTTTATTTATTTTTAAATCAATGAATGATATTAAAGGCCAAAAAAATATACTTCATGTAAACATTGAACATTGTGGAATCATGATTAAAGTTTAGAGAAATTGTTGCTTTGTTGAAAAACTTCAAATATGAATAAGAAAATCTTCCAATTTAATAAGGATTAAAAAAAAAAATATTTGATTAATAAAGAAAAGGTTAAAAGGAAAAGATTAATGACAATGATATTTGAACTACAATAACAAATAAACAAAAAGAACTTTTCATAAATATATATTTTTAATATTTATAGAATTTGGGAAAGTTATATGTTTATCTAAATATAATATCAAATATATTCATAATAGTAAAATATATTAATTTTTAATTAACAAAAGCATTTGTATTTTTATGTATATCCATTTATATTAAGTACCTCTACTAATGTGATTGTTCTAATTTCATGTTTCATGGTGCTTACTATTTCCATATTCAAAAAATAATCCGAGTTTCACGAATAAATAAAATACTGAGGTTAAAACCACGTAGTCTCGTTTACAAAACTCATCCAGTCCTTTGTCACAGAAATGGTCAAAGAAAGGCTAAAAAGAAAAAAGTAGACAAAAATAAAACCTAAACTATACGCCCATCTTTAATTGAAACCCATCAATTTACGCAACCCAGGCTCATCTCTGCATATTGGACATGAAATTTTCGTACGAAACCAAGTTAAAATACACCTCGAATGATAGAAGTGTATACATGGCAGCTGTTTTGCAGGCTCTTCGTTGGAAAACGGTTCATGACAAATTGCGCAGATCGCTCCATCACTGCTTTCACTATCTTCACTAATCGTAGCTGCACGAAGACTATCTGCACGAAGACTATCTGCTAATGGCAACCCATCCACAGCTGCACGAAGACTATCTGCTAATGGCAACCCATCCACAGCTGCACGAAGACTATCTGTAATGTTAGGCCGACCAATTATGATAGTTTCTTTTATGAAATCGAAATTATAAGTATTGTCCTCCAGACGTTGTTTGATCTGACGCCATGTGAATCTGGAACTCCATATAATTTGGCCAAACATAATAGGAGGTTGTTCGATGGGTGGGCGATCTTGAATGTGTCGAAAAACAATAGTATTTTCTGGAAATGGGAAAGTTGTTAGATAATTTCTTCTCTCTCTGTCTCCACTATAAACACTAGAACGTTCAACGATTTCTCCAAGCCGCTCATAATGTAATTCACGTAAATCAATATTCTCTGATAAACTCTCGATTCTGATATTATCTGATATTCTCTGATCTGATATTGTCTGGTATGCAAAATTCCTATAAAACCTCACAGTGGACACCAAATGGTCAACTTCAATTCTGGGCATTTGGATTGCTGTACCCAACGTTGCACTTGGATTTTCTGGAGCAGGAGGAATACTAGTTCGATTCCAAAGCTCTCATAGCATCGAGAGTCCAGATTTCCAGCCATGTTGCACTTTGTCGACGGGTATTTGCAGCCATGTTTCCAAATGAACTAACTCGAATATACCAGAATCTCCCGCACTCTCGAATCTAACTATACACTTCTCTGGATTCAACTCGTCTTCTTAGATATCTTTAAGATGAAATGATAAGGACATTAATTTCGAAAGTGCATGTGTCTAAATAGTGTTCGAATTGGATAGGTTGGTGACGGTTGGGTTAGGGTTATGATGGTTTGGATAGCCGACCATGTTGCATGTCGAGTTCACTTAATGCATTTTTATCAAATATATAATTATAATAAAAGGTTAGTTAATGTAATTCTTAAAAATAAAATATGTAATTCATTAAAAATAAAATTTATGATCTATCAAAATTTTAAGATGACACTCCAGCATGGTTGTACTTTTAAGAAACCTTTAGATGGACACGTATAAAATTGTTTATAATTACCTATTACTAAAATGTAATATATAAAATAAATATTATATGTAAAGTAATATATGGAGATAAATAGAAAGCTTTATTTAAATATGTTAAAAAAATAAGTGGAGTTGTGTTCATGGTAGGGATGTATAGATAACCATAGATTATTTAAAATAAAATTGTTTCATATCTACATTTATATGGCCTTTGGAAGGAAGTGGTGAGATCTTGGGTTCCAATCTTATACTACCTCCGAGGTTGAGAGGTGAATAATGGACATGTCAAATAGAAAATGAGAGAGTCCTACCAAGCTTCAAAAAAAAATGTTCCATATCTACTTAATGGATATTAATAAACATCTATGCAAGTGCAAAATGACCAAATCTAACAAATCCTTACTTGTAAATAATGATCATGATTGTTGTGGCTTATGCCAAAAACTTCAAAGCTTAAGAGCCTCTAGATGATAGCTTTTTGGATGAGTTTATGGAGATTTTTGAAGAGTAACTAATAGGCATGCTATGATTATTGAGATAATGATAGAACGGTAATTAAAGTGGATGTGAAAATATCATTAAATTCATAATAAATCCTCAAAGGATTTGACATGTCAAATCAAAACTTAAGGTTTATTGGAGGGAAATGCTCTGTGATAAAACAAGATATCTAAAACAAGAAAGTAGTGAGCACCATTGAATTATATTGCAAAAAGTAGAATATTAGACACACAAGATATTTAAAACCAGAAAGTAATGAATATCATTAAATGAATATTGTAAAGTAGTAAATTAGAGAGACATATGGTATTGTCATTTTCTATGCATTCATAATTCTTCTCAGATTGCATTTCCATAGAATTACTCAACCCACTAATACATTAACATTCCTGATACATTCTAGCATTTAAGATGTTCCAACTTATAAATGTGCATTATTCAAATATATGAAGGCCATACCAATGCCCAGGCATATTAATATTAAATGACATAGTGAGTTTGCTCTCGACCAAAACCAATTTAGTAAGGTTATGAAAAGATAGACAACTCAATCGTATCCCCGTCCCAAGACGTGAAACAATTTATATGTAATGAATCACTAATGGATGTAAATTTACACTGTTGGTTTTTACAGTTTTTATAAATATAGAGAATTTCGTAATATTGTATCTTAATAAATTTTAATCAATCTTAACTTTTTATTTTATTATAAAATTTCAATATTCATTTGTTTTGTTTTTAATGTTGATAAGTAAAATTCAAATTATGAATTAAGTATATATTCATCTTTAATAAATTTGTTTTTATAGTTGATAAGTAAAACTCAAATTATGAATTAAGTAGATTTGAATTATACAATTTAAATTGAGTTTTGGTTATGCCATATATTAGAATTTAAAAGTGTAAATAAAAATTTGAAAATACAAAATTAGAATTTAAAAATGCAAAACTAGATTTTGAAAATATATAAACAAGGTTTTCAAAATGTTAATATGAAATGTTATAAAATATCTGAAAAATTAAATTATTTGCTTAAAAAACAGAATCAAAATTTTATATACAACTACTTTCCAAATGGTATAAATTATTAAAAACATTTGTCCACTAAATATCAAATATTTTACAATAAGTAGGGCTTTTTATTTATAACTTTTGGTAATATCAAATTTGACAATGTCAAATATTCAAATATGTGTTAGTCACTCTGTTGTAGTGTTTCCTTTTATGTATTAAAAGAACCCACTTAAGATTGTGGATGATAAACAATATCAACAAAATAAATGACTAGTAAATATTCTATTGATAGAAACAGAACCTGCCAAATTTTGATCTATGTTGCAATCATAGTTAAATAGCGAAAGAGAGAGTAATAATCTCACAAAGCCTAGAATGCAAACCACATATGTAAAGAATAATTTAATAATAACAGGTGTGAAGAGAAGAAATAAATGTTAGGAGTCCCCCATTATGGGATGGGTTCTTATCCTCAAACTTTTCGAATAATGCATAAACCCAACAAAAATATGGTGTGCCACAATGAAAATAATTATGGTTACAATAGTGAAAATAATCAAAAGTGAATAATGAATTGAAAACCCTCCTATTTATAACAAAATATTGACTTATCCTCCAATAATTAGCAATAATAAAATATTATTGATGCAATTCTTTTAATTACCACTTGAAATATTTTATTATAGTTGTTTAGAAGCGAAAGAGTATTTATATTATTATTTTGAAATAACAAATAAATAAATGATTTATTTATTATGTCAATGAATTAGTTAAGGAATAATAACGAAATAATGATTTATTTAATTATTCCTAATAAATTTAGTCAAATTTAACAAGGAATAGTAATTGATTAATGATTAATTAGTTATTCTTAGAGAAAAATAAGATAAATAATGATTTATCTCATTATTTTTCATGATTGGGTCAAACTTGACAAGGAATAATGATAAGACAATGGTTAAAATAATTATTTCTTGAAGAAAATGAAATAAATAATGATTTATTTAATTATTCTTCATGGGTTTAACTGTAAATTACTTAAAAAAGGTACTTAGGTAATTTCTCATAGCGAAAGCAATTTTACTAGGGTAAAATTGGCTTTACATGGTATACTTCGATCCATCTAGTGAATTAGGCTAGATGGTCAATTGTTTTGTGATAATTGATTGTCGCCCAATGTACTTGTGTTAGGAGCAAAATTTATGACCGAAATACATTGTAAAGACACAATCACTTAGGTAACACATGGGAGTCAAGGAGAGAGGGAAAGACCAATGAAGTTGAAGCTGAGAGAGGATAGTGACAGAGGGGGCGAGACTATTGCAAGTCTCCTTTTATGTTGTGGTACCAGACCTCAATGAGGGAGGGGAGGCATACCCATACCTGCCAAGATAACTTAGAACAAAAATAATGGCTCACCTAGAAATGTGAAAGTGAGCAATAAACGCATGAGTGAGGACTGAATACAATAATATCTCACTACATGAGATATAATGACCCTTCCCTCAATAGAATGATTTGGTAATATCAAATTTGACAATGTCAAATAATCAAATATGTGTTAGTCACTCTGTTGTAGTGTTTCCTTTTATGTATTAAAAGAACCCACTTAAGATTGTGGATGATAAACAATATCAACAATATAAATGACTAGTAAATATTCTATTGATAGAAACAGAACCTGCCAAAATTTTGATCTATGTTGCAATCACAGTTAAAGAGTGAAAGAAAGAGTAATAATCTCACAAAGCCTAGAATGCAAACCACATACGTAAAGAATAATTTAATAATAACAGGTGTGAAGAGAACAAATAAATGTTAGGAGTCTTCTTATTGGAATGCAGAGGTTGTTTGACTTTGTATAGATTCTTATTATCTAATCATGTGAAGAAAAGACAAAGTTACAAGAATACAAGTTTAAATGCCTCACAAATGTACAGTTGTTGAGGCTCAACTGCAAATATGAGGACATGGAATATTTTGTGTGGAGTATACAAAATCTTCTCAATTGATGCCCTTGCATTGCAAGACCTTAATTAGGGTATACAAATTTTATCAATAGGACACATATGGCTTGAGAGTAATGTGGTATTATCCTCTAACCATCTTAGTCACTTTTATGTTAAATGAATGGAAGTGTAAGACTCCTCCATTCATTATTTAAATCATAGACATGATACTAGTAGATTTGAGTGAGATTCTGGGTGAGGTTCTGTAAATTAGACCTACTTATCCAGTTGATTTTGCTATTATTTATTCTCAAGCACCATAGGATGTGATTCCTAATGGATGGAAATAATACCTTGTGAATTTATTAAAATGAGTCTCCCAGACAAGCCTTCTTCTACTTATGTTTTGGGGAACACATATCACCTTATCGTTCTAAACATCAAAATCCAATAGCCAAGCTCATTCGTATACCTCTTTAATATTTCTCCTTTCCAAATAGGTTGAATGATCCT
Source organism: Pinus taeda (assembly GCA_000404065.3). NCBI lineage: Eukaryota > Viridiplantae > Streptophyta > Pinopsida > Pinales > Pinaceae > Pinus > Pinus taeda. The sequence continues at coordinate 6,871 of APFE030446533.1, forward strand.
AAATTCAGAGGCAAAGTACCAACCTTCTCTTCATGCAATCTCAAAACAACTCTGAGGGCCAACCCACCTTCATTGGATGAACAAAAGGTATTAGCACATCTATTTAGGGTGCATATTTATGTTCATTTGTGGATTCTTCACCACAAGTGTACACCACAATGATGATTTGGTTTTGTGCTTGTGCTGAGGTGACAAATGGCATTTTATGAACAATGCTGCTCAATGTTCCTTGAACAGAGTTTAGATTATTATAATCCTTGTTGGCATGTGAAGGTTTTTCAGACCTTGTATATTCTCATGATGTAGATGTATTGATTAAATTAGTGAAATTGGCACATATTTTCATTACCAAATTTCCAAATGCTATAAAAAAAGGTTGAGAAAGGTTTTGATGAGTGAACTCCAGTGTTTTTTCTGAGGTAGAAGCCATGCTTCTTTCAAGTCAAATTTCTAGTGCTACATTTCTCAGGGTACTTCAAGACTTGTGCTCTCTTTCTTCCTCACTTAACGAGGGAAAGGATGATTAGGTACCAACTTATATATATGATGATGAAAGTGTTATTATAATCACGAGTCTAAATTTAGCTGTTGAACTTCTATTGCATAAATTGGGTCTCTACATCAGTAAGATAGAAAAAATGGTCATCTTCATTGTCTACTGTACCTTGTGTTAGATTTGATTGAGATTCTAGGTGATTTTCTATAAATTAGACCTGCTTATCCATTTGACTGTCCTATTATCTATTCTCAAGCACGTGACAATGTGATTCCTAATAGACAGAAATAATACCTTGTGAATTTATTAAAATTAGTCTCTCAAACAAACCTTCTTCTACTTATGTTTGGAGAACACATATCACCTGATCATTCTAAACAACAAAACCCAATATGCAAACTCATTCCTATGCCTCTTTAATTTTTCTCCTTTCCAAATAGGCTGAATGATCCTAAATTCAGAGGTAAAGTACCAGCCTTCTCTTCATGCAATCTCAAAACAACTCTGAGGGCCAACCCACCTTCATTGGATGAATGGAAGGTATTAGCACATCTATTTAGGGTACATATTTATGTGAATTTGTGGCTTCTTCAGCACAAGTGTACACCACATAAATGATTCGGTTTTGTGCTTGTGTTGAGGTGAGAAATGGAATTTTATGAACAATGCTACTCAGTATTCCTTGAAGAGAGGTTATATTGTTATAATCCTTATTGGCATGTGAAGGGTTGTCAGACCTTGTATATTCTCATGATGTAGATGTATTGATTAATTTAGTGAAACTCGCACCTCCCTGTTGACATATTTTCATAACCAAAATGCCAAACCCTATAAAAAAAGGTTGAGCAAGGTTGTAGTGAACGAACTCTAGTGTTTTTGTTGAGGTAGAAGCCATGCTTCTTTCAAGTTAAATTTCTAGTGCTACATTTCTCATGGTACTTCAGGGGTTGTGCTCTCTTTCTTCCTCACTTAACGAGGGAAATGATGATTAGATACCAACTTATAGATATCATGATGAAAGTGTTATTATAATCATGAGTATAAATTTAGCTGTTGAACTTTTTTGGCAACAACTGGGTCTTTACATTAGTAAGATAGAAAAATTGGTCATCTTCATTGTCTATTGTACCTTGTGTCTTTTGATGCTAATGAATGTTTACTCCCTCTACCCCCTAGCACAAAGAAGATACTTCCATATATTGGAATATTTTTGTAATATGTGAAAAGTTGCAACCTCATTAAATGACACTTACACAACTGGAATACAATAGTACTACCTCTAGAGAGATAAAATCTGCTGCAAGTTCATCTGATTCCTCAGTTCTCAAGATACTAGCCCATTGTAAGAGATACCTCAATGAGTTAAAACTCAATCCATGGACCATTGAAGAGTTAGATCCAACATTAAATATTGTAATGAGAATATATGAAATACACCTATTTTATATGTGCATTCATAAGAAACATCTGACAAACACATTTGGCAACTAGCCTTTAGTTTTTAATAAGGATGCATGAAGCATTATATAAACACAATGCAATCTTTTGGGAAGTCCAATCAAATGTGGAACATTACTGTGGAAGCGAAGTTAAGCATTGATTTTAGACCTAGTATGCAAATTTCATGGATTGTTGTAGTAGTGACATAAAAATGGACTAGGTCGGTTATTTCATATATGTCAAAGATATTTTAACTCGGAGAATGAAACTTCGATTTAGGCTATAAACCTGACTAAATGGTCCAAACCTAAAATTGTGACCCTTCCTTACAAATTGCATGTGCTACCAATTAATCATAGTTAAATGGTTTTAGATTCAATACGAGAGTAATCTTATGGAGGAGCTATTGGGTTTGGAAATCCACCACAAAACAAAGGCCAATGGGTTAATCTCCTAAAACAAGGTGTTAACATAGTTTGTCGAGAGGTACATTTTGCATTAGGGTATCCCGTAAACTGATATCTTTTTATGAGGAAGCAAAAACATGGAAAATGTTTGGTTAGGTAGGAATATATCTTGTCAATTTGGTCTAGCTTGAGTGATTAGAAGAGAAGGTTGTTAGGCTCTCCACCATTTCATGGATTGATATAGAGAGGAGACAAAAGAGGCTCTCTCTTGAGACTTGACTAGGTCATTCATAATAGTTGTGGTGTTGGTACCTTAACTTAGACAGAAAATGCCAAAACTCCATTGATGCACAAAATTTATTACTAAATCTACCTCAGAGTATGCCATAGTCATTAAATACGACATGCATGGTTTTACGAAGGAGGCCCTAAAATTTTAAACAATGAAACTTTACATTTGTATGGTCAACCTACATGGGGAGAAATGAAACTTTTTTTAATTAGATGCTAGCAAAACCTGGACACTGCTGTGTGGGAATATTGCTTGGTACCTATAGATTTCACAATGTCCTCAGTTGGTTGAGCCAGTAGGAATTGATTTCTTTAGGTGGATATTCCTGGTACAAATGTTCCCTTCCTTGTAAGACCTTGATAGGGGTATATAGATTCTTGTCAATAGAATGCATATTTGTCTATATAGTTGTCTATTACCTAATCATCTAAAGGAAAATTGATTACATGAATATGGGTTAGGCTGCCTCATAACTGTATAGTTGTTGAGGCTCAATTGTGATTACATGATCTTGGAATATTTTGAGAGTATATAGACTCTTCGTGTATTATTATTTCTCTTGCAGTGCTCTCAAGGCAACTGTTCCAAAAATAACAAAAAATTATCTTTTATCATTAAACAAAGATTGTTCTCCTTTAGAAATAGAGAGATATTGTCTTTACAATATCTTCTTTTATTTGTGGCATCTAAGGAAATCTTGAGAGTAATCTAGAATAGGAAAACTAGTTGGTTAACTTGTGACGAAGGTGAGTAACTGCTTGGACATTAACTTTTAAGCCTGCCACATTCTTCTAAGAACATTCGATTGAGAAATATTGAAGGCTTCAACCACATTGATTATGTCATAGAAGTTGGAAGAACCAAAGGTGTCATGGATGTGTAATTGCTAACATTATGAAGAAGATAGGATGTGTGTCTTTCAAGGTACATTACCAATCATAGCGCAAAAAACAAATTTTACCACTAATATAGTTCATCGGGCATGGATATCAATCAAGCCTAGTTAGCCTTACTTTCTTGGTAAGGAGATGAGGCTTCATGTTTTCCACCCTGTTTTCCCCAAAGAAATCTATTCTAGCAGGAAAAATTATTCATTACTCTCCGCTTTTACAAGCAAACACTTGGTAAAAAAGGGATTTCACACCTAGGAGTTTCTTGTAGGATAAAGGGAAAGTTGAGTGGGTATCCTCATAGTAGCTGCATTGGTCTTATTAGCATTACGCCACTTTTCATATGGGCCTTCACAATAGAGAATCACCAATACACTTTGTTGATTTGTTTTAAAAATAAACATAACACACAATAGATTTCTTTTGGCATGCAATGTTGTTGTTAGTAGTATGATTGTATTTGTCCCACATGTAAAGCTAACATGCATTAAATTTCTTTCACCTTGCAATATTTTTATTGGATATGTGCTTGTGTTTGGGCTAGAAAATATGCTAGATTTCTTTTTCTTTGCAATATTGTTGTTGTCAATTTGATTGTTTATCATAAAAGGAAATATAGCAAGTGTTAGATTTCCATCACCTTGGCAATGTTATTGGAAATGTTGTGTTTGTGTTTGGGCTAGAAGTTGTGCTAGATTTATTTTGCTATGCAATATTGTTGTTTTCAATTTGGTTGTTTATTATAGAAGGAAATCTAACATGTGTTAGATCTCCTTCACCTTGGTAATGTGTTTTTTTTTTTTGTGTTATAACGAAATATAGCATGCACTAGAGCTCTTCTGGCATGAAATGTTGTTTTTGGTAGTATGCTTGTATTTATGCTACATGTAAAGCTAGAATGCGTTAAATTTATTTTACATTGTGATGTTATTATTGGAAATGTGATTGTGTTTGTGCTACAATAAACTCTAGAATGTGTAAGATTTATTTTAATTTGAAATGTTTTGTGAGCAATATGCTTCTATTTATGTTAGAAGGAAATTTGGCATGTGTTGGATTTCCTTCGCCTTAGAATATTATTATTGGCAACGTGTTTGTGTTTGTGCTAGAAGGAAATCTAGCATGTGATAGATTTATTTGACCATGTAATGTTGCTTCTAGCAATATGCATATGTTTGTAGTAGAAGGAATGATATTGATTGCTAGATTTCATTTGAGGAAACAATGTTTCATTACATACAATATGACTACCATAATATTTTAATTTTTGCATCTATATTACTTTTTCATAAGTTGTGTGTTTTTGGGAAGATATAAAGTCACAATTTACATGGTTCATCCTTTTAATTACAAGTTACGATTTAATTGTTGTTATAGAATTGATACAAGCTACAATGGAAAATATAATTTTGGCAAAAGTGAACTATGTTGATCTCCTTATTAATGATCAAGTCATTGGGCTAGGAAGGGTCGAATCTGCAAAGTTTGGAACTTATTATGTTGGAGAAAGGGTTAATTCTTGTTATGTTGCAATTTTGATAATTGATGTCACTCAACCACATTTGATTGATGACGATGTTAATGAAGGGGACATACATCCAAGGAAGATTGTAGATTTGGGACACCACATAGGTAAACCAAAATATTGAAGCATGTGTTATATATTATTTATACTATAATAAATGTTCTGTTTTTTAGTAAATATTAACCTTATTTACATTTGTTTATAGGTACAATGTTTCTTCTACATTTTCTATTGGATACAAGGTAAATCTCCCGCAACATGGAGTGCAGGTGAGCGAGGGCTCCATATTCAATACAAATCTTAGGCATAAAGTGCATGGAAAGATGGTAAAGAAAGGATGCATAGCGGTTAAAATTGAAAAGTTGTTAAAACATAATGCTCCTCTACCACATCCAACAGGATTTGAGCATACACTTGGGGGTGCATTAGAAGCTTATGAAATTTGGCCAGAATCAGATTGGAGCCTCATTGTCATGATCATGCCATAAATATTCCCCATGATAGGGTTAGATTCATATGTGCAAAGGTTTCTCTTACACATGAATGCATGGGAACAAGCATGTGCATAGCCAAAGGAATGCTAGTTAATGTCCACGAGGATGACATTGTTGAGAAACACTAGGTGAAATGGATCTTGGTGTTTTTCTAGAAGAGATAGATGGAATTTGTAAGATATGTAGAATTGGGGATAAGTCTATACACTATTTGGTTAGATGGCCAATAAATACGTTGGTGGACAAGAAAGGCGTGATATTAAGGATCAAGGAAAAGTTCAAGGAGCCAACCAAAGAAATGGTGATATGGGATGTTATAGAGGATACAAATCCCTTAAATAAATGGGATGGGTACCTTTGTAATGAAAAATAGAAAAACTCAATTGATATGCATGTAACAAGTCAATATAAAAGGATTAAATGAGTTATGGATACAAAAAAAATTGCAAAATGTCAGAAAAAATAGATGAAGAGAAATAAATTTGACTTTTGGTAGCAGATGTATGTTGTAGAAAATATTGTCTTGAACATGTGGATAGGAAGGCCGTTACAGGTGCAATAAGGGGTATGAGACAAATAAATGCAAATGGTATTAGAGAATTTGTCTTGAAGTCACTCATGTCAAACATAGTCATGTCAAAGGGCCATGGCCATGGCCATGGCCTACCACCTATTGTTAGAAAATTAAAGGACATGCGATTTAATGGGAATATTATCTGTAAGAAAGCATGGTATAAGATAGATAAAATTCCTCAAAGCACATTCTATAACTACCAACATTATTTCCAACATGAACAGATCAAAGCTATTCATGGTAACACCAACACATGCAAAGCATGAGCTCGCACAGCGGCAGCCATAGAAATATTGCAGAAAATTGTAATGGATAATTCAGATTTTTCACCAAACTAAACATGTCAAGTTGAAGAAGATGGAACATCTGCTCCTTTAAGATTACTTCCTTCGACTTACACAAAAAATTATATGTTAAAAGAGATCAATGAGGCTCTTAAAAATCTCAATTAACCATCAATATCACAACCAACAATGAGCAAGATCCGGAATACTAAGTTTCGAGATGTTGCATTTTGAAAGAACACCAACTTCAATAAATGCAGTGAATGTATTATGTTGAAAGCATAAATGAAGTTAGCAACTACAAAATAATTTGAAGAAAATGAATGAGGTAGGTTGAAGAAACATAACAATATTGTTATGTGTGGAATGTATTGCTACTATGCCCATAGAATTATGTGAGAGTAGTTTCCAAAGGAGTATTTGAGCATTATCCATGGTAGAATGGACAAAACAAAGACCTCAATCCCAAGGCTATGTGTCAAATCAAAATCTATTGTAGGAACAAATTTAGGTTTGTCATTGAGAGGTATGATTACACATGGGCATAAGGTGGGAGGTTTTGGTCATTTCTCCCTACCGTTTGTCCATATGGGATCAAATTTTAGTATTGCATCCCTTGCAAAGTGATTAAGTGACCTTGAAGGCCCACAAATGGATATGTGCAGTGATCTACTTTATGAAAGTGGAATTTCAAGAAAGCCACTTACAAATGCATTACTTGACACCTCTATTTACTCAAAATGTCAAGGGTACAAGCATGATTTTATATATCATGGAAGTTTAAAAAGTCAAAATGTTGATTTTAAACCTCTTCCTCCACATTTGTTGTTACAATTGGACAATGCAACAAGTGATAATAAGAATCGATATCTTTTGATGTTTCTGTCATTGTTAACTGAACTTGGTGTCTTCATCACTATTGAGTTTGGGTTCTTGCCTGTGGGGCACACCCATGAAGACATAGATGGAACCTATGGAAGAATGTCTTCCAATCTAAAAAGTAAGGATATTTATTTTTTACCTTAAATGATGGATACATATCGCGTAATTGAAGAAAATCGAATGTTTCCACCTACACTTATTAACATGGTATATGACTTCAGAAGTTTACTTAATGGATACATTAAGTAGGGAAGAAATCCACTAGTTGGACATATTAATGTTCAATACTTCCAATTTCTTATACTCATTGATGTTCCAGTACTAAGGTACAAGGAATCAATTAGAGATATTGAGTTTTCAAAACCAATTGAATTATGGAATATAGATGATGAAGGTAAACCTATAATTCCCATAGGGAAGCCATATTCTTAGTTTACAAACAAATTGATGTCTATTTAAAAGAAATAAAGGAAGGGATAACATCATACATAAAAATGTGGAAAGACACTATTGGGAATGAGGATTCACAAATTGTTATAGAGGAATGGAAAAATAATGTAGTGTATTGGGAAAATGTTCCTTATACATTAGATGGAATCTATAATTATCATAGAATAATAGATGGAAGTGATTCATCTTCTGAGGATTTTTGGCCCAAGAAAAGGCACATTGTTGATGTTGATCGTAATGCACTCCAATTAATCTCAAGTATCATGGATGGCGATTTTGATAATGCGATAGATGAACCAATATATGTTGGACAAAAATGCAACAAGCCAAAGCCAACATTCAATCCGATGATTAATTTTGAGAAAGGAAAGACATTGCTAGTTAGATCAGGAAATGAGGATGTAGGAGAGATGATTTGAATGGAAAAATCCATCTCAGATATCTTTAGGGATAATGAAAGTGGGAATCTTCATGTAAAGGTTGACTAGTGGAAGCCTATGTCAGGGAAATACAATGGAAACTTATTAGAGCGATATTTGTTACCAAATCCTGATGACACAGAAATTGGCTCTATTCCAGTTAATACCATAGTGTGGGCATGGATGCCAAAGAAAGAAAATTGCAAGAAGACCAAGATAAATAAATATGGTGTAGAAGCCATTCTTGATCTTCTTGAGTGAATATCTTAAGAGTAGGTTTATATGATTCATGAATGTAAATTTTTTTTGAAGGATCTATTAATATACATTCAGACACACTTTTCCATATTTGTTGTATACCAAATATTCTCTTCAAATTATTTTTGAAGGAGTTTTATATTATTTAATATTTTAATGTAATGATGTGTTATACAAATTACATATGACAATGCCATAAAATATTTAAGTTTTCAAGCTTTATTTGACCAACGTGACTTCTCAGCATATCAAATATGCATAATCAAATTCAATAATGAACCTAAAAACATTCTTCTAAACTTGGTCTATTAAAACAACAGTGGAGTACCTAATTAGTATTCTATTTAATATAAACCATTTAAACACTTAATGAATAAATGTTAGACACTTGATATAATGTTTGAGGTGAGTTTTCCTTAATTTTCCTTATAATAATTGATATAAATCAAATTCGTTATTTTGTTGCACTCTAATTTATAAGAAAAAACATTTAGTCATTGAATAACACAACTAGAATTATAAAATATTTCCTCTTATAGATTTTGAAGTGGTGCCAATATTGTACTAGTATAATTAATTTGTACTCAACTTAGGAAAAGTAGTTAGTGTCAATTTAAAATGGTCAATAATAGTAAGAAAAACAATATTAATATATTTCTAAATAACTTTATAGGTAAGATTTTTTTTACACAATCTAGTATTCATGATTGAAATTTAATACATAAATATAAATTTCAATGATAATATAAATAATGTAAGGAATATAAGTTTTAGATGAATGTTAATATGCTCTTTACAATATAATATCTTAAACATTATAGGAATAAAAACTAAACATTTGTAATAAAAATCTTAGTCAATTTTCTCTCTTTCTTGTTGTATTTGAAAATAATCACATTGTACTACTTTGTTACTATTCTAATTCATGTTTGATTTTGATCATTAAAATGATTAGTAATTGAGATGAGATGCTCATTTTACAACCCAATATGAGGAGATGTGTAAGTTTGTCTGTCTGCCTATGCCCCATTAAAATAAAAATTATGTTTTAAATAGAAAAATATAAAAATGAAAATTTTGTAAAGTAATTAGAAGTAAAAAAAATGTGTGAATTAGATGTTTA
>APFE030446539.1:2117-13331 GCA_000404065.3 Pinus taeda
GAAACAACTAAACTTGTCCTTATGGATGAACAAGAAAGAAACAAGATAGAAGCAGAAGTTATAAGACTGACAAGCAAAATTAGAACTCAAGAAGATCTTCTGAACATAAAGGATAGTACTGCTAAGGCTCAACGAGAGTTATTCAAGGAGAAATACCAAAAGTTGTAGGATGAAGTAACATTACTAAGAAATGAAGTCAATGAAAAGAACACAACCATCAATGAGCTTAAAGATAGATCCAGTTACTATGAAAATCTTGAAGCTACAATCCTCTCACTAAAAGGAGATCTTGAAGAATCAAGGAAGCATAATGAAGATCTACATCAAGCAATTGAAAAACAAGACAATGAAGTCATCAGCTTAAAATCCCAGCTGGAATGTGCCTTCCGAGTTCGGCAAATGCAGCAGGATCCGAATGAAGAACAAGAAAAGAAGATTCTCAAACTAAGGGGACAAATGGAACATGGAAGAAAAGCTGAAGAAGATTTGAAAAAGCAATCTCTTGAAAAGGAAGAACAACTTCAGGTTGAGGTAAATATCTTGAAAGGTAAAATAGAAGAAAATGATAAGCTTTTACGATTTCAAGATAGCTCTAAAGTCTTGGATGATATTCTTAGTAGTCAAAGGTCTCCTGCTATAAAGACTGGTCTTGGTTTCCATGAATCGGTTGAAGGTGAATCTAGCTCTCAAGGTGAAGCAAGGAACTCTAAAGAGAAATCTAAAGTGATCAACGAAGAAATGAAAGATCCATCTCATCATCAACCAAGGAAAGAGATTCCTCAAAGAAAATCCTTTACTCCTCCCATGAATAATGTTGAATGTTATGTATGTCATAATCTTGGACATGTTGCAGCTAGATGTAGAAGAAGAAGTGTCCAAGACCATTATGCAGAAAGGTCATCTTAGTCAAGGTACTTTTATGGATATTGCTTTGCTTGCAATATGTTTGGTCACAAAGCTACTGATTGTTACAGGAGTAATATGAAACATGTAAGATGTTATGCATGTAACAAGTTTGGACATATAGCTAAGGAATGCAGGAACAAAGTGTGGGCACCATATCAAAAGGAGAAAATGACATCATCACGCTTGAAGATATGGAGGAAAAAGGAAGTACAGTCAGAGAAAGGCAGCACAGAACAACGTACAGACATACCAGAATCAGAGGGAGCTAAAAGTACAAAACTTCAGTGTCCTGGATCTCATATGCAAACTCCATAAAGGGAAGTTGCATATATATAAGAGTTGGATACTACACAATCGCATATATGATTGTTTGAAGAAAGTCAGTAGGGAAAATGAAATAGATCTATGAAGTATGATTTCTTGAGCACAAGATCAGATCTGGAAATCTGACTGTTAGTGGTAGAAAGGAGGATTGTTATTCGGCCCTAAACAGAAGTACGCAGGTGATACACAGTGAAAGTGCGGGCGTACGCAGCAGAGTATAAGACCCGTAGCGGAGGTACGCAAGCGAAGGCACAGACCCTGTGCGGCGATACACGGCTTAGCAAAAGAGCACATGCGTAAGTACGTGAAATAACTAAAGAACAGGTGCGTAGCAAGATCGGAGGTATGCGGCGCGATAGGAGGATACCCTGTGGACTTACAAAGAAGTAAACGACGCGATGGAAGAAAAGGTGCGTGAGGTACGCGGCCTACTTATGGCAGAGGTGCATGGGTACGCACTGTAGTTGAAGACTATCTGCGTATGTACGCAGTACAGAAGAAGGATCTCTGCGGGTGTGTGCAGGGGAGCAGAAGATGAAGTGCGTGGCTACGCAGGACAGATAAAGAAAAATGGCGTACCTGTCTTAAGGCATTTATTGACTGACTTTCTGATAAAATCTGACAGATGGCACTAGTTTAGGGAAGCATATGTTCTCAATGCATTGTTGGCATTATGGTCCTTGATCTGGATGGCTATGGCGTTTCTCACATATGATAGAATGATTCTATATTCTATGCAAAAGGATGACTTGATGAGGACATACATTGATGATTCATGCAAGCTGTTGGTCTAGTTGTTGTTGACAGATACTATGAAACAGATCATACAGTGTTGTTGCTGATATTTATCGTAGGTGATTGGTCTTTTCTCATGATGTAATAGTGTGTCTCTATTGTAGTCATCTCTTCAGGTCATGTAACGACCTATGTTGGTCTCCCCACTATGCCTAGGATGAATGATGTTATCATATGTAAACTTTTGGTGTATCACCATTATGATGGGTGATGCATGTATGTATTGAGTCTTTTGGTGATAGGAAGGTCGTTTATGATATATAGAGTCATGTTCTTCTTGTAGAACATCTTCTGCAGACCTTTCTTACAGTCAGCGGGAGCTTGAGCGTGAACAAAACTATATAGCAGAGCAAACATCTCAGCTTGTTCTAAAAAAGAAGCATTATCATATTAGAGCACCATGGCATATACAAAGGGGGAGTTCATTCAAGAGTCTTCAGCAGATCTGGTTTATAGTCAAGGAGAGCATGTTCTTAGGGGGAGCATAACCCTTTGCCCTTGATGTCAAAGGCGGAGAATGATTCGGTGTTGTTGCCATCAAGTCCAAAGGGGGAGATTGTTGGCATTATGATGCATGTGTTGTACTTGATGGCAACCCTCTCATAGAAGATCATCTCACTTGTATACATTCAGATAAATCTACAAAAGATTCGGTGTTGTTGCCATCAAGTCCAAAGGGGGAGATTGTTGGCATTATGATGCATGTGTTGTACTTGATGGCAACCCTCTCATAGAAGATCACCTCACTTGTATACATTCAGAAAAATCTGTAGAAGAAATACTAGATGTGACAGAGTGCATGGGTTACCGGACAGTAAAAAGGGATCAGATAACAGTTCACAAGTAAGCTTTGCCATCAAGTCCAAAGGGGGAGATTGTTGGCATTATGGCTAAAGTGTTGTCCTTGATGGCAACCCATTCAGGTGATGGATCACTGTACAACAGGACAGTAGCAGAGATTGAAGATCATCTCTCAAATATTGAAGAAATAAGGAGTACGCAGGCACACCGTACAAAAGGTGCGGACACGCAGGCATGTCTTATATAAAGTGCGTACATACCCGCAGGTTACCCATTCATGGGGTGCGTACCCCCAGTGCACACATTTCAAGGCCGTAAAGCGCACACACGTGGGGTTCCTTATGTTTAACCCTTGGTATTTAGCCGACGGTATTGTGTTATCATGGTTTTGGCCCGTGGTATTGTTTTATTTTATTATTATTACTGAGCCCCATGATCCTTGATTTGAGGAAGAGCTTGCCTATATAAAGCAAAGGAGATCATTTGGCTTGAGTGTGCTTGGGTTGAAATTCTTATGAGAGCTAGATCTGAAATATCATGATCTCTTGGGTGTAATGTCTAGATCTAAATAAGGCGAATCTACTGATGAATTGAGATCTCTTCGGCGCATGATCAGATCTGTAGATCTGACTGTCTGGGTTGTTCTTGAAGTCTTGAAATTATCTATGCCTGAACGTATGCAGGAATAGTGAAAGAAAAGTGCGTACATACGCAGGAACAAAGCGTTTTAGGTGCGCTCGTACGCAGGCACAGAAGGGTTTCAGGTGCGGCGTTACGCAGGTACAGAAGGGTTGCAGGTGCGCCTGTACACAGGCACAGAAGGGTCTCAGGTGTGCCGGTACGCAGGTATAGAAGGATTGCAGGTGCGCCCATACGCAAGCACAAAAGGGTTTCAAGTGCGGAGGACCGCAGGAAGTTCAATGGACTCAGAGTGAGGTATGTAGGCTAGCAGTTGAGCAGGATGCGTACGTAAGAGGGCGAGCAGTTGAGCAGGGTGTGTACTATAAGCAGGCAAGCAGTTGAGTAGGGTGAGTACTGTAAGCAGGCAAGCAGTTGAGCAGGGTGCTTACTTTTCTTAAAATCTTTGTTTATCATTGTTGTGTTCTGGGTTTGGTCCTATTATTGTTGATCTGGTTACTACAGTTGACTGGGTGATTCTCTTATACTTGATGATCATTTGATGTTATGGATCCAGTATGAAAATTGGATGAAATGTGGCCCTTTTAGATTATGTGTTGTGCTTCAGTGTATCCAGTATGAAAATTGATGAAACGTGGTACCTGGAGGAGAGAAGATTGTAGGTCGGCGCCTACGTACTAGTACTTAAGCTAGTAGAAAAGCAAAGGGGAATCTTTGGAGCATTGTAGCAGGTAGCGGCCTGTGTACTAGTAAATGGATCGTCTAGTACAAGAGCAAAGGGGGTTGTAGCTCCCGTACTGGTATGAGACTGCACCAGTACAAATATTGTAAAAGGATTTTCTTATTAAGAAGAAGATTGAGATGATTTGCAGTAGGTGGTTTTCTCCTGCATTAGGTTTCCACCTTATATCATGGTGTTCATGTGTGTGCCTTATGTGTGATAATCTATTCTATGTTACTGCATCTGTTAACTGATAACATGATTGATAATGTTCTAATGCACTCATTGAAGATCAATTAACTTAATCATAAGAAGAGTTGAAAGTAGCATATATGAATCAGAGGTTGGAAATGAAAAAGTTTTATTAATGTAATAATACTGATTCACCCCCCCTCTCAGTATTATTTCCAACAAAAGGTTTGTCTAGATGGAGACACTCTCTATTGGGTCTTCCAAGTAATTTAGCAATTCCTCCTCCATAACTACATCTACTAGACACTATCGAGCCTTTGAGGGGAGTAAAAAATAAAACCTTCATAGAAAAATACCTTAACCTATGGACACAACAAAAACCCTAACCCCCACCTAGCTGCAATGCATAACACTAACTCCTTGATCCATTAGGGAGGACCACCAACTGGGGCTTCTAGATGCAACCCCCTAAATAGGTCCAATATCATTCCAACACTTACCTTATTCTCATTGTGGCTATATCCATGGTGAAGCATGCCAGAATACCTAGAAATATGTTAGAGAAGACTGCAAATCGACTACTTTATATGCATAAATAGGTTTATTTTCATTACGTGCAAGCAAAAACCTATATAAAACCTTTGACTTCAATAGTGGCAGCGATGCTAACCAATGAACTTGAGATATTTAAAACATTAATTTAAGACAAAATAATAATTTTGTATTAAAATTATCATTTTTGTCTTAAGTCTTTATTTCCTTAAAATTATTTTATGTTAAGCCCTTTTTTCAAAGCCAACTGTGTTTGACACTTTTCAAAGTCTTGTTTCCCTAAAATTTTATCATTTCTCAACTCTTCTTGCCTTTGGTGTGCCTGTGCAAGTTCGAGTCTTCTATTCTGTGTGGTGTAGGTCCCTAAGAAATTTCGGGTTCCTTTTCAATATCCTTTGTGTGGTCTAAGGTATTGAGGTGTCATGGCAAGAGCAAGCTTTGCATCAAGCCACCCTTAAACACTCTGCAATGAAAATGCTCCACATCGAACCACCCTTGAGCACTATGATGCATCACTGAAGAGGTGCTATGGTAATAACACTCTGCAATGAAAATTCCTCACATCGAGCCACAGTTGAGCACTCTGACGCAGCATCCAAGAGGTACGGGGCAAGAGGAAGCTCTGCTTTGAGCCACCACTGATTAGTCTGCAACATAACCTGGGTATGTTCAACACCCTCTATGGATTAGGAGAAGTGGGTAGGAGAGAAACTTCATATTCCTAGTGTCCATGTGGGAATCCTTTATTTTTAAAACGAAAAGTTCAGGCTATTGACTTTTGCAACTCTTTGGGTTGCAAACATGTACTGAATGTGTATTCCATGGGAGGTGGAGCTGTAGAGTACCCCTAGAAAGTAGTACAATGTAGAGATCATAAAGAAGCCATGGAGAAATTTGTATCAAGGATTGTGGGTTGGTTACGCCTCAACACACTGCTTGGGATTAACAAGTGAGGAAACTGCAACTTCACCAGAACAATGAATGTGGATGGATCTTGCAGGTAAATGTTTTTCTCTCTTCATATTAATTCTTAGCTATAATAATATTGCTCGTATGAAATTCATGTATATTGGCTTTAGAAACAAAACAATATTGTATGGAAATAATGAGAGGCTAAAGTTTGAACACATGCTTTGAACAATTAATATTTGTTGGATTACTTCAATTTGGAAAACAACTACCGTAAGTTGACTATCATTCTTGAATTTGAACTTTCATGGTTTTACCCTAGTTCTTGGATCGTAAAAGGAATTTTATCGATGTACATTGAACATGCACCTAAATTGGGTTTCGTTATATTTCCTTGGGAGAAACTTAGCCTCTCAAAATGGTACCCTGATATCTGCCTATACATGGGAAAATACCACATTTTTTGATTTAGATGTCAAAGGTTAAGGCTTAAAATTGACTCTAACCTTTGCATATGAGTCCCTCTATTGAAATATTTCTTCCATTCTTACTGCTAAAACAAAGGAAAATTATTATCGCACAACTGGTAGTAGAGACAGAGCATGAAAATGGCTTGTTGGTGGATAATTCTTCTCAGATTCACATGGAAAATCATTGGTTAGCGTTGACACTTTTCCTTATACAAATAAGCCTTTCAACCCTACAAATCATCATGCTAAGATTAAGTGAAAGGCAAAAATTGGTAAGGATTCCAGGAAGCCCAAGTAGTCAATCTCTCCACGCGAAAAGCTCACAAAATTTCTAAGTTCTCTCTTTATGGTTGGTGGTACCAAAAATGAAACTTGTTCATCACCTTCTTCTGTAAATGAATCCAATTCATATGATTCTTCTGCAATAAAACCTTCCTTTGTTTATTCATATTATTCTTCAGTCCAATCCAAGCCATGTTTGAGTAAAAATCGAAAGGGTACTCGAACGAAAGGAGTGGGATGTGTCAAAAGTCCATCACAATCTACCAGACAAGTGCAAATGTGGATTAGGACTTTCACCCATATGGGGAGAAGTGTCTCCAGAAAACGAAAGGTTTTAATAAGATGGAGAAGTTGTACTTAAGCCATTATTCACGTGTCATAATTATTGTGAAGGAAATATTCAGAATATGCAAGAAGACACCAGAAATGACAAAAAATGCATGAGATGGGATGTGTTGTTAAGGGATGATAGTGGTATCAAGAGTGAAAGATCAATAATGATGTATTCACCAGATAGTCAAGTTCCCAAGGCCTTGATGGCACAATGAATCATGACACAACAACAAACTAGACAAAATAGTGAAATTGTGAGGTCACATGGTTGACTTTCATTATGCATTAATATTGCCTATGATAAATTCCTCTTATCAGTGATTTGGGATTAATAATCACGTGAAAGAGAGACTTTTTGTAGCTTATCTCTTGCTCAAGGGTTCTCAGATGATCATGTAATGGTGGATAGAGAGATACACTATCGAGATAAAGATTAGAGGGTGGGAGGCTATGCAGTTAGTTATGTTTGGAACTCGGCCCTAATATATATGGATTTCCAATGTGCCACCAACTTGTGCAGTCGTATCATGAATATGAAACAATTTACAAGGAATAATAGGAGGAGAGACCATAAATATGGCAGTTCTTTCTAGAAACTTATGTCAATTCTACCCAAATAACTACCTCATATTCACAATCAAGTGAAAGCTGCAATAATTTGTTTAATCATTTTCTGATACAAGTCCAAATGCTACTACTAGCATGGAGAGAAGTTCTCCTGACAAGCTATCGAAAATAGATGATGTGAAGTAGGATATGCAAAACCATAAAACTAAAACATGGTCACAAATAAGAGCATCTCTAGATGCCATAGAATAGAATTTGAGTTTCCATGTGATGAAGAGGAAAATTGCTTAATTCATGAACAAGGAACCCAACAATTGAAGAATTTCTTTGTCGGATCCGAGGCTATTAAAATATGGCGATCTTGTCTCTTTAGAGGCTTCGTAGGAAGCGTTCTATGATGTGGAGTGATCCAATATAGATGCATCCACAAATAATAGCATATTGTTTGGTTTTGCAATCTAAGGAAGGTTCTTCTATGTTTTGAGCTGGTTGCATAACAATACGAGTAAAAGATAAGGATCAGAAAATGCATTTTTAATATTCAGTGATCCTAAGAATATAAAGATTCTCAAGATACTCATTTAAGCTACACAGATCTTTATGCATCGAGAAGACTGGGTCGAGAGGTCATTTTTAACTAATTTGTTCCAAACAGAGAGTAACAACCTGAGGCTATTGTGATCCCCCATGATCATTCCACGAGGCAACATCAAATATCAATGCATCAATATATTATTGTCCAATAATAAGGATCCTTTCATTAGAAAATAACACTTTAATGATTTAATCCATTCATACAAAAATGAAATAATAAATGCATATAAGGCAGTACTAAAATCCATACTACATGAGTTAGCATAGCCTAATTACAAGAAAGACTTGAAAAATAGTATAAAAATTAAGAAGAGTAAGGCAAGGAAAATATGACAATTATGAGGCCCAACAGTAACTTAGGGCGGAAAATAAATAAAATAGCTCAATTTAGAATGAGGATAACTATAGAGTTTTGTGGTACCTACATCTTGGAGATAGTTGGGATTGTTTAAGTTAGTTAAACAATTCACAACATCACTAGAAAAATACAAGAAGATCAAGAATACGTCACAGAATCCAGTTGAGGTTCACTTTCAATGATAGTAGTAGTTGATTCTTTTTGTAGAGAATTGAATGTATTTGACCTCCTAAATAATTTGAAGCTTCAAATCCCAAGAATTACTTATCAAATGAAGTCTAGGCTTGAGGTAGAATATCTAATATTTAAGAAGAAACCACTAATGTCTCCTATGGAGTGGGATGAATATATTAAACTCAAAAAAGGAAATGTCGTAGAAACAATTTCCTATACAGTCTGTACATGGTTTAGAAGTAGCATTTCCCTTCAAATCTACAGTCAGAAAGCTCACTAAGGAAGAGGAATATTGCATGAGATCTGCACAACAAAATAAGGGAGGTAGTCACTCCTCTGAGCAATTCATGAGCGAGGCGTTTGCTAGGTGTGATAAAAAGTGTCAAGGCTCTCATCTAAACAAATTGTCTCCCCATAAAGATAAAATAAAATGTTAAAAATGAGATACTGTATGTAAATTAGTTTTTCTTCTAATTAGCTACAGATATAGTTTTGGAGGGAATTTCTATTAAGAGGCTTTAAAAGGAAAAAGGCTAAATGGTACAAGGGATGACAACCTATTATATTAAATTTATATTTGATACATGATATCATATATCATATATTGTTATATTAAATATATGGGATACATGACATGATATATTTTGACTCATTGATTAATTAGTGAAATTCCCATATACCTGTAATTTTTTCTTTGAGTTTTATTCATTTTTTTTTTAAAATTAAGTTTTATTCCATACTTTATTATTTCCAAACATCAACATATTTTATTTTGTAAATTATCCAAGTGCTCATGATATTATGGTAATCTATTATGAAACCATTATGTATTAATCAATTAATCATTCCTATGAATCTGAAGTCCCATCAAGTTATTTATGAACAATATCTAATTTATTGAGTTGCATACACTTTGTGCCTTACCATTTTTTTTTCAAACTACGAATTTAATCCTTGATTACATTTAAACAATTGTTATCATTATAGAAGTTAAGTTTTGTTTTAAAAATGATAATTGTAGTGAGTTTCCCTATGGTTGAAGGAATCCAACCTTTAACCAAAAGCAATAAGGTCTTAGAGATATTCAATGAATGCATTACTATTTTCTTGGTCACCAAACATAGATTCACTACAACAAAACCAGCGATTAGCGCCAGATTTAGCGCCAGATTTTAGTGCATTTTTTTTGTAATTGTGATGAGCAACCTGGCGCTAAATCTGGCTCTATTGTACAATTTTTAAAGCGTCCTTTTTTGCGTCTGATTTTGCATCCTTTTTCACTCTAGATTTTGCATCATTTTTTGCACCAAACTATGCATCATTTTTTGCGTCAAATTTTGAACCAAGATTGTCATCTTATTTTATGACAGGTTTTGCTTCTAGTTTTGCGTCATTTTTTGCATCTATTTTTCATTGTCTTTTGCTTCCTATTTTGTGTCATTCTTTGCTTCCATTTTTGCGCCATCATTTACATCAAGTTTACACTGTATTTTTCTTTCAATTTAACGTCTTTTTCTGCATCCATTTTTTGTCAGTTTTTGCATCTAGTCTTACGCCAGGTTTTGTATCTAGTCTTACACTAGTTTTTGCTTCTATTTTTGCACCAGCTTTGGTGCCTATCTTTGCACCATATGTTGAATTTGATTTAGCACCAAATTTTGCATCCATTTTTGTGCCCAGTTTTGCATCTTTTTTTGAACCATTTTTTACGTCTACATTTACGTTTGATTTGTCTCCATTTTTCCCATCTCATTTTGCACCATATTTTGCGTCATTTGTTGCATCCAATTTTGCGTCGTTTTTAACACCATTTCTTTCATCCAATGTTACATCATTTTGAGCATCCAAATTTGCATTTATATTTGCATCTTATGTTGAGTCATGTGTTGTGTCCACCTTTGCATCTTTTTTTGTGTCTAATGGTACATTTTCAATTTAGAGCCATTTTTTACGTCTACTTTTGTATTTGTTTTTGCACCAAGTTTTGCATCCAATTTTAAGCTATTTTTATGACCATTTTTGCACCATTTTTTGTGTCTACTTATGTGTCCAATATTGCACCATTATTTACGCCCACTTTTTCATCCAATTTTGCAATTTTTTTTGTGTCTAGTTTTACATCGTTTTTACCATCCAAATTTTCATCTTTTTCTGCCTCATTTTGTGTCCACATTTACATATAATTGTGTGTCTAAGTTTGAGCCTAAATTTTCATCTGATTAGGCATCATTTTTTACATCCAATATGGCATCCTTGATTTCACCTTTTTTCAGCCCCATTTTGCATCTTGTTTTATGTCTTTTCTTACATCTTTTTTTTCTTTTTTTGCACCCAAGTTTGCATCCCAAATTTACACCATTATTTTCATCATCATTTGGCATCTTAATTTGTAACATTCTTTGCTTCTTTTTAACACTCAACTTTGCATCTTATTTTACATCTAGTTGTTTGTCTTTTTTTGCATCTAATTTGGTGCCATTTATGTGTACTTGTTTTTCCTCAATTTAATATCCTTTTGTATGCCATGTTTTGTTCCTTTCTTTGTGTCAACTATTGCACAATTTTTCACTTCTAATTTAAAACACTTTGTATGTCAA